>OX030955.1:13724582-13727082 GCA_943735955.1 Piscicola geometra
AATATCTTCTAAAAATACTTTAATATTCAAATAAGAAAATTCATAACGTCGTTTTCCTTAATTAAATTACAAGTTATTTTTAAATTAACGAGTTCTAATGGAAATTATCGGCCGTTAAAAGAAAGTTTCGTTAACAAATTAACGCTAACGCCTTCTGACGGTGAATTCGATAGATTACTTAATCGCAACTGAAATTAACGGATTTACTAAAACACCCAAACGCCCATGCTGAATAGGCTTTCTGTCGTTTCTTGTTCACACAAGGTTGCAGTTAGATCACCTTTAAAGGCGGAACGCAAGTTAAGCTATACAAATAAAACCTCCTTCTAATTCCGCTTTGAGGTTCTGAGACGTGGACTTTTTCCAAAAAAACGCCTGAAAGCTAGATGCCTTCGGTTTCTAACATTTCCGCTCAAAATGCATTGGTCAGGAAGGAGGACTGATGAAGCCGTCCTTGAACGAACGAAGCAAATCCCCATCTGCAAGATGGTCTAGAGGAAGAGGCCAGAGCTTGTGCTTCTCGCCTACCAGATGGTCTCACCATAACAACGCACTTTTCATCAATTTGCCCACAAACTGAGGCCGTCCCAACCTGACATGGTTTCCGCAGTAGAAGCCCTTTAGCATGAGCATCCACACGTGCTCACATGATGGCTCAAAATATTATTAATAATAATATTAATGATAATAATGATAAATATAATAATAATAACGACGAGCATTATTATAGTGGCGTATAACCCGAGCGGGCTTCCAGGCCACTTAGGCTGCATATTTTCATTTGAGTCTTTGGGTTACTAGGGCATTGGTTGCACTTGAACCTAGGACCTTTCGTTATTGGTCAAGCCGACATTAGGGAAAACTTTGTTAATGACGTAACGCTCCAATGAAGCAAGCATAAAGTGATGATTAGCGATAATTAATTGTTATTTAATTAAACTTTTGAGTTCTTTGTAATATCTGGCCAATTCCTATGTATCTTATATATCAGTGTCTATATTTTTATTGTGTTTATAGCACGAAAACCCTAAAAATTAAATATTCATGTTTTTTTCAAAGTCTTGTACCCAATTTTTTAAAAAATTGGCTTAAGTGAAAAATACAAGAATTAAAAGCAGTTCAAATATTATAAAACTTATTGCTTCTCAGATAAATAATATTTTACTAATGTTTCAGTTCAGAATAACTTTTTTCCAGGTAAAAAGATAAAAAAGGTGAAGCAAGCAGCGACCAGAGCTTCAACACTGCACACCAGACCTTCTTCCTTCCACGTCAGCTCCAGCAACATCAATTCTGTCCGTCTCCTCCTGCTTGTCTCTGTTCTTCTTCTCAGCTGACCAGCCCTCCTACCTTTTTCCTCACTTCTGTGACTTTTTTCTTTTTATCTGTCTCACTCGTTCACACACACGCACACACACACAGACACACATACACGCAAACACACACACACAAACACACACAAAAACACACACACAAAAACACATACACACACACAAACACACATACACACATACACACACACACACAAAAACACAAACACAAACAGACATACCTACACACACAAATTCTTTAGAATAAAACATCTTTAACAAAGATTGTCAAAGTAAGCATTACACGATAAATAGTCTCCCAAGACAGAACAAGCAACAAATCGACTGCTTGTTCCACTTGAAAACAAACCTGTTCTATTTTCCTTTCTTTCCAGCAATCCACCACCCTTCATCAAGGCAGGCAAAGGTCAGCCTGCAGATCCCTCTGTGAACTGCCTTTTCTCTCAAACAACGAGCTTCTGTCCTTCTCTTTAATTTCTATCTTTTTGACTAATTCGTTATGCCATTGAATATTGCAGACGAGCTACTGTACAAAGAGACTCTGAATGTTCAATTTCTGTATCAAACTTTCTCTAATAAACAAAAGGAAATCACAAACCAAATTACATCCACTCGACGATTCAACAAGACTTCAAGAATTTTGTTTAATTGATGCATTATCGGTTTCATGAATTGAGTGCTCGCTGAGTTCATGAAACAGAATCTGTTATTTGGGGGGAGGGGTTGATGATGGTGGTTGTTTATCGTTCGTGTCGTTTCTTCGTATGTCATAGGTTTAGTGGCGATATTAAATTATACAGCCTAAAATACTGATGAAAAGTGTAAATAATGATATTTTAGGAACGATTTCAATGAAGAAATGTTGAATATATTCGTTTTGAGTTATTTTACAGACGGAATTTTTTTTTAAAGCTGCAGATTTCTTTATGTAAAAACGTGTATATGAAATCATAGGATTATGAAAAAATAAATAAAAATAGATTGTTTAACTTCACTGGCTGCCAAAGTCTACAAATGAGTGAGGACTTTAATAGTCCAATTGCTTTATTCTAGAATATCTTTATAGGCAATTCAGAACATAACTTTTTTTGAATAAAAACTTGTCAGTCACTATTGAAAAAATCAACTGCAGTGAACAGAATTTAATCAATTTTATATGAGTTAGGTTG
>OX030955.1:13732082-13824582 GCA_943735955.1 Piscicola geometra
TTGTAGTATATGTTGTTGTATTGATAATGTTGTAGTACTTGTTGTTGTATCGGTAATGTTCTAGTACTTGTTGTATTGCTAATGTTTTAGTACTTGTTCTTGTATCGGTAATGTAGTACTTGTTGTACTGGTAATGTTGTAGTACTTGTTGTATTGGTAATGTTGTAGTACTTTTCGTATTTGTAATGTTGTAGTACATCATTACCATCATTATCATCATCATTTTTATCATCATCATAATCACCATCATTATCATAATCATCTTCACCATCATCATCATCATCATCATCGTCATCATCGTCATCTCCAAAGTTTGCTTGGGGATGGGACTTTTCAAGTTCGAGTAATCTGAATGAGTTGAAGCTGGTGATGCATGAGAAGTACATTATCAGGTGAGAGTGTGTGTGTGTGTGTTTATGTCAGTGTTATTTTCGTAACGAAAACGACAATTCTGAATAATCGTTCCACGAAAACGAAAATAAAAACTAAATTTATTTTCAAAACGAAAACGAAAATAAAAACTAAAATTATTTCCAAAACGAAACTGAAATAAAAACTATAATTATTTTCAAAACGAAAATTAAATAAATTTCAAAGTATGCCATAATATGTAAATGTAAAGTTTATATAAAAAATATATGTCTATGTTAAAAACATTATCTTTGGGCTTTATGAAAGTAGCGCCGTTTATAAAACGTTATTTTATTACCGCTTCGCTTTGTCAATTAAATTATCACTAATTTAATCGTAAATTTGTTATTACTCAATAGTTTACGTACTCAATTCTTATAATATTTCAATTGACTGTTAATTTTAAAAACTTATTTGTTGTTAATATACAGTTCTATTTTACTGTTTCATTTTATGATCAATTAATTTTTTTAGATATAATAAAATAGTGTTCAAAGTTGTAAATTAATATATTTTCAAAACTAAAATGAAAATAAAAACTTTAATTATTTTCAAAATGAAAACGAAAATAAAAACTATAATTAATTCCAAAACGAAACTGAAATAAAAACTATAATTATTTTATGAAACGAAAATAACACTGGTTTATGTGAGTGTGTGTGTTTGTGTGTGTGTGTGTTTGTGTTTGTGTGTGTGTGTTTGTGTTTGTGTGTTTGTGTGCGTATGTGTATGTGAGTGTGTGTGTTTGTGTGTGTGTGTGTTTATGTGAGTGTGTGTGTTTGTTTATGTGTGTGTTTGTGTGTGTGTGTGTGTTTGTGTGTGTGTGTGTCTGTGTGTGTGTTTGTGTGTGTGTGTTTGTGTGTGTGTGTGTTTATGTGAGTGTGTGTGTTTGTGTGTGTGTGTGTGTTTGTGTGCGCATGCATGTGTGCGTATGTGTACGTGTCTATACGATTCTCTCACACAGACGAATGAAGGATGACGTCTTGAGGGAGTTGCCTGCCAAGCGGAGGACCGTGGTGATGTTGGAGGCTGGCTCGATGCAGCAGCAGCCAGTGCTGAGCGGGGCAAAGGTGTGTCTGTGCTCTCGAAGGCATTTTATAGTTGATTTCGTGATGTTTAAGTGTCAGTGATGGGTAAATCTCAAATAATCTCTAAAACTATTTAAATCGCAAGACACAGATTTAAATCAAATCTTAAAATATTCACATCTCAAATTGAATCTAAAAATTTATTTATCTATTTTATCATACAGTTAGTATTATTCACTTTCTTAATATATTTTTCAAGAAATAGTAACTTCATTTAAGTTTTTAATATTCTCTTAAGAAAATAATAATTAAGATAAGGTTTTTATAATATATTTTATGTGTATATTTTAGTGCTTTCATTGAATCATTTAAAAAAGACTGTTACAAAAATCTAAAAGGCGCTTCATGACGAAAGTTTAATGCACCCTTCACCCTTTATAACACAATATTTCACTTCGCAAGTCGTTTGAAAAGAGAACAGATGCCAGAGGCAAATAGCGAGTAAGTAGGCGCAAGGGTAGGCAAGTGGTGAACTTGAGTCTCTTCCTGAAGCACTGATAGCCATGACTCAATCTTTAATTCTGAGATTTGCTTTTCAAATCAAATCAAATCGCACAAAACGAAAGTCGAATCGAATCGTTTTGCTGGAATCGAACTCCCATTAAGTCAAAAACGATTCAAATCTCAATCGAGATATGATGAAGTAAATGGCTGATTAGTGTTATAGTGGTATCAAATTACTTCCATGTTGACTCACTCCAGAACCTCGATCGCAGTGTTCTACTGCAGCTCTTCCATCAAACCGCTGTGATGAAGGAGAAGGCTGTGTGGTGCGTGTTGTGTGTTGTATGTGTTGTGTGGTGGTCGTGTGTTGTGTGGTGGTCGTGTGTTGTGTGGTGGTTGTGTGTTGTGTGGTGGGAGTTTTGTTGTGGATGCGACACTTTCCACATCTCTTCAAAACACCGCATAAAAACGCTTCAGCAACTCAATTAAACCACACACAAAAACGTTATAACTTCACCAACACCACCTCTCAACAACCACACCAACACCACCTCTCAACAACCACACCACAGCGACCACCTCTCAACAACCACAACCACACCACAGCCACACCACAACCACACCACAGCGACTACACCACAACAACCACACCACAGCGACCACACCACAACGACCACACCACAACGACCACACCACAGCGACTACACCACAACGACCACACCACAGCGACTACACCACAACAACCACACCACAGCGACTACACCACAACAACCACACCAACAACCACACCACAACCACACCAACAACCACACCAACGACCACACCACAGCGACTACACCACAACAACCAAACCAACAACCACACTACAACCACACCAACAACCACACCAACGACCACACCACAGCGACTACACCACAACAACCACACCACAGCGACTACACCACAACCACACACACCACAGCGACTACACCACAACAACCACACCACAGCGACTACACCACAACCACACACACCACAGCGACTACACAAGGCACTTGTTGCAGAGCGGCAAGAGGTTCCTTCTCTTCGGCCACCACCAGAGCCTCCTAGACGCCGTTGAAGCCGTCGCTGTCGAGGTCATCATCATCATCATCATCATCATCATGGATCATCATCATCATCATCATGGATCATCATCATCATCATCATGGATCATCATCATCACTATCCTTCTTGTTTTCTATACCGTTTGCTACGTATTTTTATTTTGGATGAAGAGCTTTAGCATTGTTATGTCTTTAGTTATTTATTCGAGGGTGCTGATACTGATGATAAAATGATGATGATGATGATGATGATGATGATGGTGATGATGATGATGATGATGATGATGATGATGATGATAATGATGATGATGATGATGATACTGATGGTGATAATAATGATGATGATGATGATGATGATGATAATAATGATGATGATAATGATGATGATGATGATGATGATGATGGTGATGATGGTGGTCCCAACAGGGCTCCTTCAGTTACATCCGCATCGATGGAGCAACCAAGCCCGAGCATCGCAACTTTCTCTGCAAGGCATTGTTCTTGCTCTTATCAATATTACTTTTAAATATTAATATTTTTTTTATTATTAACAGTAGTATTATTTATTTATTTTTTGTATTATAGTTGTATTAATAATATTAATAATAATTAATATTATTAATATTATTGAACGGCAGCATCATTATCGGTATCATCATCAATACCACCATCATCATCATCATCATCATCACCACCATCATCATCATCATCACTTTCTCAGAAGTTCCAAGGTGATTCAAGCGTTCAACTCGCCATCTTGAGCATCATTGCTGCCAACGCAGGTGGGTCGTCAGCATTGCAATGTCGTTATTTGTCGCTGTTTGAAAGAAGAAGAGTTAGGAATTAAGTTTTTATTCTATTTTTTAAACGCACAATTTATACAGCATTAGGAAATAGAATTTAATCTGCATATTTTTTTTTCGTTTTGCTTAAATAATAGACTTTAATTTAACTCCATTTCCTTTCTTTTGCATACTCATAATATTTGTTCCATTGTCATGGCTAACAATGACGAGCATTATTATAGTGGCGTATAACCCGAACGGGCTTCCAGGCCACTTAGGCTGCATATTTTCATTTGCGCCTTTGGGTTACTAGGGCATTGGTTGCACTTGAACCTTAGACCTTTCATTATTGGTCAAGCCGAGAGTCGTTGCCGACTCGGCTACCCGTATTTATTTCAAATATCAATACCAATATTCTATCAATCGTAGTTATATTTATAATTTATTTTTAGTTTTAAGGATCTTTCCTTCCCATTTCTTCCCACAGGAATCAATCTCTCGTCAGCCAGTCAAGTCGTCTTCGCAGAGCTCTTCTGGAATCCTGGGGTAGGCATTACCTCTAGTACTTGTTTTTAGTATTTTCTTATAGTTTTGCTTTTGTATTACTTGATACTTTTGCATTTGTATGTAGTATTATTTGATACTTTGCTTTCGTATGTAGTAGTATGTATTACTTCAACATTTGTAGGTAGTATTATGCATTACTTCAACATTTGTATGTAGTATTATGTATTACTTCAACATTTGTATGTAGTATTATGTATCACTTCAACATTTGTATGTAGTATTATGTTTTACTTCAACATTTGTATGTATTATTATGCATTACTTCAACATTTGTATGTAGTATTATGCATTACTTCAACATTTGTATGTAGTATTATGCATTACTTCAACATTTGTATGTAGTATTATGCATTATTTCAACATTTGTATGTAGTATCATGTATTACTTCAACATTTGTATGTAGTATTATGTATTCAACATTTGTATGTAGTATTATGCATTACTTCAACATTTGTATGTATTATTATGTATTCAACATTTGTATGTAGTATTATGCATTACTTCAACATTTGTATGTAGTATTATGTATTCAACATTTGTATGTAGTATTATGCATTACTTCAACATTTGTATGTAGTATTATGCATTACTTCAACATTTGTATGTAGTATTATGCATTACTTCAACATTTGTATGTAGTATTATGTATTCAACATTTGTATGTAGTATTATGCATTACTTCAACATTTGTATGTAGTATTATGCATTACTTCAACATTTGTATGTAGTATTATGCATTACTTCAACATTTGTATGTATTATTATGCATTACTTCAACATTTGTATGTAGTATTATGTATTCAACATTTGTATGTAGTATTATGCATTACTTCAACATTTGTATGTAGTATTATGTATTCAACATTTGTATGTAGTATTATGCATTACTTCAACATTTGTATGTATTATTATGTATTCAACATTTGTATGTAGTATTATGCATTACTTCAACATTTGTATGTAGTATTATGTATTCAACATTTGTATGTAGTATTATGCATTACTTCAACATTTGTATGTAGTATTATGCATTACTTCAACATTTGTATGTAGTATTATGCATTACTTCAACATTTGTATGTAGTATTATGTATTCAACATTTGTATGTAGTATTATGCATTACTTCAACATTTGTATGTAGTATTATGCATTACTTCAACATTTGTATGTAGTATTATGCATTACTTCAACATTTGTATGTATTATTATGCATTACTTCAACATTTGTATGTAGTATTATGTATTCAACATTTGTATGTAGTATTATGCATTACTTCAACATTTGTATGTAGTATTATGCATTACTTCAACATTTGTATGTATTATTATGCATTACTTCAACATTTGTATGTAGTATCATGTATTACTTCAACATTTGTATGTAGTATTATGTATTCAACATTTGTATGTAGTATTATGCATTACTTCAACATTTGTATGTATTATTATGCATTACTTCAACATTTGTATGTATTATTATGCATTACTTCAACATTTGTATGTATTATTATGCATTACTTCAACATTTGTATGTAGTATTATGCATTACTTCAACATTTGTATGTAGTATTATGCATTACTTCAACATTTGTATGTATTATTATTATTATTATTATTATTATTATATGAGAGGCAGAGATCACTTGCAACTATAACACTGCACCACTTTCCTAGCATTGTTCTCTTGGCAAATCATTCTTCATTTTCGCCAGATTTTGGTGCAGGCTGAGGACAGAGTACACAGAATAGGTGCTTATGAGGAGGAGGAGGAGGAGGATGATGCTGATGATGATGATGAGGATGATGATGATGATGATGAGGATGGTGATGATGATGATGATGATGATTTGACGATTAGGATGGTGATGATGATGATTATGATGGTGATGATAATGATGATGATGATGATGAGGATGATGAGGATGATGATTATGAGGATGATGATTATGAGGATGATGATGATTTGAGGATTAGGATGGTGATGATGATGATGGTAATGATGATGATTATGATGATGATAATGAAGGCCAGGTGAATTCTGTGACGATCCAGTATCTGGTAGCGAAAAGCACTTCTGACGACTACGTTTGGTAAGCACTATAAGACTACTGGTCTAAATGGCTTAGGGTGATTTCATAGAATTTCGATCAAAATAAATTCAATTTTACATCCCCCACCCTCAGAAATTTATGAAATTTTTATATTATGCTTAGATACGTTGTCCATCAAAATGAAAAATATAACAAATGACATTTTTTTTAAAGTCGCCGAGTTATTGACCTTCAAAATACACCGAAGTCAAAACCACTTCTCTGTTCAATTTGAAATCTCAGCCTATATTTATCAGAACGAATAATGTAGTATACCTTTTGAAAAATTGGATTTTTTATATTTTTCATTTTGATAGACAACGTATCTTAACATAATATAAAAGTTTCATAAGTTTCTGAGGGGGGGGGGTGCACTAGATTGGTCGAAATTCTATGGAATGACCCTCTAGAAAAATAAAAAAATAGCAAATTAGCATTTTTCAGAATAATTATTCTCAGCTCCGAAATTATTTTCAGTTACCATTTTTCTTCTCAAACTGTTCTCAATCTGTTTGCACTGCAGTTTTTTGGCTACCGTTAGTGGTTTGCCGAGAAAACCTCGACATACGAGACTCAGAGCATTCTGCACAATTTAGAATTCTTCTATATAGAATTTTTTTTAAAGATTTTTATTTGCGGTTTTGCATATAAAATATCACATGAAACAAGGCAGACGTTTGAGCATGGAATGGAAGAAAAAATAAACGAAAATATTCCGATGTATATTTCATAAAGTGATTTCTGCATTTTATCTTTTTCGAATTTTCAAAGAAATACTGCACGCAGGTACGATAAGCAAAAAATTATAATTCATCAAATATAACGGATATAATTACCTCGACAATTAATCGATAAGCAAGTCGATTGTGACATTTTAGAGTATAGAATATATCCTGAAATAAGGTCGATGGTGAAGAGGAAGCTGGAAATGCTGAGCAGTGCAGGCCTCAGCAAGAGCGACTTCGACCAGGCCAGCACCTCCGACTTCAAGGTGACTCTGTCGTAGCTCTTCTTGTCTCAGTTCGTCTAATAGGCTTTCATTTATTTTTATCATTTCTTTGCTTATAGGTTTGAAAGTATTAGATTTTTTAGAGTTATATTTTTATATTTATTGAACCAATATAGTTTTCATATTTATTGAATCAAGATAGTTTTTATATTTTTTGAATCAATATAGTTTTTATATTTATTGAATCAATATAGTTTTTATATTTTTTGAATCAATATAGTTTTTATATTTATTGAATCAATATAGTTTTTATATTTATTGAATCAATATAGTTTTTATATTTTTTGAATCAATATAGTTTTTATATTTTTTGAATCAATATAGTTTTTATATTTTTTGAATCAATATAGTTTTTATCTTGTAGTTAATCTATTCCATATAACTATCACTTTAATCTATTAAATATATTTAATTAATTTTTTAATTTATTCATACATTTAAATGTATATTTCTCATTAGTGTCTTTATTATACTCCCCAGGATCCCATGCAAAAATGTCTCGACGGCTTTTTCAAGAAAGAGACTGAAGCGATTAGTGAACGTGTGACTGATGACGATCTGTTGTGGGCAGTGGAGGAGGAAGACGACAATGGTCACGAAGAACTCTGGTCCGACGAAGATGACGCTGAGTTGAATGACAAGTTTGAAATGATTCTTGCCGACAATGTTGACACTCAGACTAATAAGGACGAGGTAGACAAAATTCAAGTGGTTGCAATGTCGATCAACAGTAAAAAGGCCAGGCTGGAGTAGAAGTAGAACAAAGTTTTTTTTTTCAAACTTCCATTAAAAAGACTTTTATAAATAAAACTTTTAAACTTTTTCATGGCACTTCGAGTCTTTATGTATCTTATAATAGACCTACACCATCTTTTACTAAGTTCACTTCTGAATCATTATCATCCTTTTCTCCTGTCACATTGGACCATCTTACAAATATAATTAATTCTATGTCTCCCACTTCTTGTTCTCTAGATCTTATTCCTACAACCCTTTTTAAAGAACTCTCTTTTTTATTCTATCCTATTGTTCTGGATTTGGTTAACTTATCTTTGTCTACATCTAAATTTCCGTCTGCCCTCAAATCTTCATTTATTATTCCTACAATTAAGAAGCCTTCTCTTGATCCTGCATCCTTATCCAGTTATAGACCTGTATCTAACATTTCCTTTCTTTCTAAGGTCCTTGAAAAAGTTATTTCTCAACAATTAACCTTCTATCTAGAAAAAAACTCACTTCTTCCTTCCTCTCAATCTGGTTTCAGAATTGGCCACTCCACTGAAACTGCTTTACTTAAACTCTATAATGACCTTATTTTAACTTCTGATTCTAATGCCTCTTCTCTTCTTTTATGCCTTGACTTTTCAGCTGCTTTTGACACTGTCGACCATACGCTTTTATTAAATGTTTTAGACTCTTCCTTTAATATTTCTGGTTCCTCTCTTATCTGGCTTAAATCCTATCTTTCTGAGCGAACTTCCTATGTATCAATAGAATCTTCTCGTTCTTCTTCTGTTTCTTTATCTTATGGTGTTCCACAGGGCTCAATTCTTGGTCCCTTACTTTTTATTCTTTATACCTCGGAACTTCCTAATATTATTTCGTCATCTTCTCTAAACAGTCAAATTTATGCTGACGACTCCTATATTTATACATCTTTTACTGACTCTTCTCTTGACCTTACTGTTGATAAAATAACTCTCTGTCTTCAATCTATAATCTCTTGGGCTTCTTCTATGTTTCTCAAACTTAATCCGGACAAATTTGAACTCATATATTTCAATAAAAAATCAAAGTCTTTACTATCTCTTCCTTCTTTAGTTTTGCCTCCCCCCTCTTCACTCTCTCTAAACCCTTCATCTTCTATTCGTAGCCTTGGTTTTATTTTTGATTCTAACTTGTCTTTAGCTCCTCAAATTCTATCTGTCTCTAAATCTTGCTACTTCCACATTCGTCGTATTAAACAGCTTCTTCCTTTTCTCGATGATCCTACCCTACAACTTCTTGTATCTTCTCTAGTTCTGTCCAGGATTGATTATTGCAACTCTCTTTACTATGGTCTCCCTAATACTACTTTGGCTCCTCTAAATAAAACCTTCAATTGTGCTGCTCGTCTTGTTGCTCGTGCTCCTAAGTTTTCTCACATTTCTCCTTATCTTCGTTTGTTACATTGGCTACCTTTGAGATCTAGAGTGACTTTTAAAATATGCCTAAATATGTTTAAAATTCATAACTGTAATGCTCCAATCTATCTTAAAAATCTAATTAAACAACCCCCTAAATCTGGTCTAAGATCATCCAACTTTAATCGTTTTTTTCGTTTTCCAGTTAAACACTCTTTTGCTAAACGTTCTTTTTCTTACTGTGGTCCTCTTTTATGGAATTCTTTACCTTCTTCTTTAACTTCAACTAAGTCACTCATAACTTTCCGTCGAGGCCTGAAGACGTACTTGTTTGGGACGTGATGGCTGAGCGCTTTTGTTCACTTAGTAAAGGGCGCTATACAAATTATTAGTGATTGATTGATTGATTGATATCATTCCGATTAAATGTAATTCATCCCTTTGGAAAAACTGTTCTATATATACAAATTTAGATATTTTTTCTTTTCTAAAATGCTTCAGTTGAAGTTTACTGATGATTGAATAATCTTTGAAAAAAAGAAAAATGCTGCAACGTAGCCTTAACCTATCAATCAATCAATCAAATCAATTTCTATAGCGCTCTTTCCTCAAATTCAAGAGCGCTGGTAAATGAATTTGTTAAACAGATATGTCTTCAGATACGTAATAAAGTAAATAATGATATAGAAGTAGTTAAATAAGGAGGTGATAAGTTTTAAATATATGGACATCTTTAAAGAAGGGTCATCTAAGTAAGGTAATAATTGTCTAATACATCAGTTTCAATAGATAATAGATATAAACAGTCATGTGTAGAAGATTCGTTCTGACAGTCTGTCCTTCATCTGCAGAGCTCATTTGCCTTGTGAAGTAAGTAGCCAGTGGGTGCTTGCAAGCTGTGCACTGGTGTTCAAATTGAGGCCCTGGCACTTCTTCATAAACACAGTCATGTATTGAAGATTCGTTCTAACAGTCTGTTCTTCATCTGCAGAGCTCATGTGCCTTGTGAAGTAGGTAGCCAGTGGGTTCTTGCAAACTGTGCATTAGTGCTCAATTTGAGGCCTTGGCACTTCTTCCTTTTAAAATCAGTTTTTATTGTAGTCCGTTAGACAGTTATTGGTTGAGGATTTTAATTCCGAGAGCAAGATAAATTTAAAACCAGAGAACAAGAAAAGATATAAATTATAATTACTATAATTATTTGAAATTAAAAAAAACTAAATTATTAGATAAGAAGACAAACTATTTAACAAAATCATTACGGTTAAAGCGGCTGCCAAGATGGCAGCTGCTAACCTATAGCCCTAACCTTAACCTACATCCCTAACCCACAATCCTAAACCCCCTAACCCTAGCCCATAACCCTAAGCCATAACTTTAACCCCATAACCCTAACCCCATAGCCCTAAGCCATAACCTTAACCCTATAACCCTAGCCCATAAACCTAACCCATTTCCCTAACCTTATGAAATCGTGTGTTTGACGTAGATTGAATTATTAAAATTCAGCGCATGCATAATGTTTGATTTCAATGACATTTTATGATAGTTTTAAGCATAAAAGAAGGCCGAAAAAATTCAAGACATACAAGTTTTTCTCTAACTCTTTTCTCCATTGATTTGATTGGCATACTAGTGTCGTGGTGTGTCGTGGTGTGCCTGCCATGTGCAAGAACACCATTTCAGGAGGATCGAGCAGATGGAGGTTTGTATACGCGCGCGCGTGTGTGTGTGTGTGTGTGTGTGTGCGTGTGTGTGTGTGCTTAGTTTGTGTCTTGGTAACCACTGTAACAACGACGCCGACGACGAAAGGTCCGATACACAGGGAGATGCGGAGCCTGATCTGAAGAGGCACAACGAGCAGTTGAATAATAATGCCTATTTATAATGTGCCAAAACACGCAACTGAGGCGACACTTACACGACATAAGTTGGGAAACACCACATCATATACACCTTCAAGTTGCAAGTCCAACGACTTTACCATCTAAGTCAACCCGCTCGCCAAGGGAGAGATGCAGAGGTACCATCGGAAGTTGAAGGAGGTGCTGTGTGATGTGCTGTGGAGTGGTGTGTTCTGTGGTTGCTGTGACTTTTTTGTGTTGCGTTATGTTGTGTTATGTTGTGTCATGTTGTGTCATGTTGTGTCATGTTGTGTCATGTTGTGTTATGTTGTGTCATGTTGTGTCATGTTGCGTTATGTTGTGTTATGTTGTGGTGCGCAGTGGTGTGGTGTGTTCAGACAATTCGTCGTAGGACAATTGAAGAAGTGAGTACCAAAACCTGATAAATTATCAGTACATACTCTTACATTTCGCGTAGAAGCATCATTGATTTACTTAAATAAATAACATTAAGTTTGAGAATCAAGAAGCTTAAAAAACAATTCCTTTCTATAGCTTTGTTTTTAAAAAGATAATTCACTTATTTTAGTGTGCAACGTGTAAAAAATAAACAACCCTTGAAAGTTTCAAAATAAAAAAAACAACTCGTTGATTAAGTTGCATAGTTCTCACTCCTAAATAATCTCATTGAACAACAAGATGCTCTCTTGAGGTTCCATCAAGAGAAATGTGGAGCTTGCTTCGGCTACTGTTTACTTCAACTGCTGCATCTTCCAGAGCTGCAAGGTCTGTCAATTGTTCAATACGTCAACCCTCAAGCACTAACAACACATTCGTTATGATGCAATCCTAACTTATAACACACAAGTCCAAACTATTCTTTTACGATGGTTTGTCTAGCGCTTTTGTTCGCTTCGTAAAGGGCACTATACAAATCATTAGTGATTGATTGGTTGGTTGATTGCAAATGATGATTTTCGGTTAGCGGCTGCCATTTTGGTAGCCGCTCAAGTACATTTGTGGAATAAACGGTTTTGGGTATAGTATTTTAAAATGTTAAAATCTTAAGCCTAAATAAAAATTAACTATTTTTTAATTAGAATTTTTTTAGAATATTGGTCGTTTTGAGTCTGTCAAGAAATGGCCACAGCAAACCAAGATGGCCGCAGCAAACCAAGATGGCCGCAGGGAACCAGGTGAGCTGCCACAAAAAAGAGGAAAACTTCCACAACAACAGCAACAGTTGCAGTGCTGGCAAGGACTTCTTCTTCACCACCTCTTGCAGCCTCAGTGGCAAGAAGATTAAGAAAAGTGATGATTATGTTTGTGGCGATGAAGATGATGTGGTGATGATTTAGCTGTAGTAGGAATGTTGGTACTGTGGGGATAATTAAATTTGGTAATTTTGACAATGATGATCATGGTTGATTGATTAGAGTTAGGATTGATTGATTGATTGATTAATTAATTGATTGATTGATTGACTCATTGATTGATTGATCTCATCTTAATCTTTCAAGTGAGTTTCCAGCATCCAAAGAATCACTTTAGGTCTTAGTTTTTACCTCTCTCTCTATTATTTCTTTTGGCTTTTTTGTTTCTTTTGGTTAGCCCATGTAGTGCTACTATTCGAAGTATATAGGCAAGGTATTAAGAAATTAAAAACGCGTGGGAAAGGTAAATCATGAAGCGGGCGTAGAGAGACGCAAGGAAACTTGTCTTGATTCCAGATCATGGGACAACTTGTTTTTTTATAGTTTTTTTTCCTAATCTTGAAATCTTGATGAATTTTAAATCTTCATTAGAACCAGTTAGGATTTCTGATAGGCATGCTTTTTTTTGAGTTAAGCTAATAAACTGATTTTTTAAAATTTTCTGTATCTTGTTTAAGGCGTAGTTCTTGAAGTTTCTTAACCCTTAAACACCAACCCGGGTCGATTCGACCCATACCATTCTTCAATCGCTCACTGTTTTTTATTGTGAAGTTATTTTGTTGTAATTTCATGACTTTTTCTAATTATTTATTGACAATTTAACACACTTTCCAGATAAGAGATATCATTTATAGTTTCGGTTTTACAGTATTCTATAATTTTTTAGTAACGTTCGCGTCTCTATGGGTCGAAACGACCCATGAAATGAATAACACGAATTGAATAGCTTAGGTTAAATATTTTATAAAAAAAATTTCACAATCACAAAATTAGCAGTTTATTTATTTATAGTTAGTGAAATTAATACATAATGGACATTTGCGACAATGTTAGACAGTTGTTTTGAATGTGGGAGAGTTTATTAACGAGAAAGCTTCTTTATATATGGTAGGAGGGACAAGGTTATAAAGTACGTTAGTCCTAGAAGCGCCAGTGCATGAGCGCATGTGCGTGCTTATATGTGGACCGCTATAATGTAGGCCACTACAAATGCATTTTCTGCTGCACTACTGTCTTGGCTGATGAGTTAGAAAGTACTGGGTGATTAAGAATAATTTTTATATTGCTTTCATCATCATATTTGTCTCATATATCTCTGCTATTAAAATTTTAAAAAGCTGCTTTTTCTTCACTTTTTTTACGTTTAAATTCACGCCAGAAGATGAAAAGATTGAATGCTGAAACGTCTATCATATGTTAAAAAAACAATTTGGCTAATGAACTGTTTATTTTCTACTAATATATGCCATACTCATGATAGTAACACCAACTAGTTTTTCTTTTTTCTCTTTAACTTCTTTGGGTAATACTCGAAGATTTATCCATACCGAACTCACCATATACATATAGTAATATACATATACAGTTCTCACTAATCCAATACAGCGATTTTGCATTTCACGGAGTAATTCTAGTAAAGTAAAAAATTACTCGTAACAACTGTTAGTCAAGCATCCTGATGTTCTATCAGGTTGATTACAGCAGCCATTCCCAAATTTTCGAATTGTCTCACCTCCATGATCATCACCAAAAAATGACTTTATTTTCAAACAATACCCCGTTTTGGCATCACAAAGGCACTGAACTTAAAGTCATCTTTTCCCGATTTAAATGGCATGTACTGCTCTAAACTGAAACGACTTCAAAATGGTAAAACCTTTTAATCCACCTTCACATGCTCATATGGAATTTGATAGTTTTTATTGCCACATGTCATGATCAGCGCCCAGTGGAGCAAACTTTGTTTATTGGCTTAAAAAACTTCTGATATTAATTAAATCAAATCTTAGACATTTAGATATCAACTCACATATATTTCGTGATATTAATTGGCTAATACACAGACAACAGTCTTTGACCACATTGCCTCTACCATTATAAACCCCTATTAGGATAGTGGCATCTTTTTAAAATAGGATAAATTCAGATAATTATTTATAAAAATATATGAAAATTTATACCAAAACACCTTAACTAAAAACAATTTTTTTTAGTGAAAAAATCGTTGAAATATGCGATGGGTCGATTCGACCAGCGGACGCCAAAGTTAATTAAATCAAATTTTAGACATTTAGATATTAACTCACATATATTTCGTGATATTAATTGGCTAATACACAGACAACAGTCTTTGACCACAATGCCTGTAATGGTTCGCCTATTAGGATAGTGACATCTTTTTTAAAAAGAAGTAAATTCAGATAATTATTTATAAAAATAGATTTAAAAAAAGATAGTGACATCTTTTTAAAAAAAAGTGAATTTTGACAATTATTTATACAAATATATGAAAATGTTATAAAAATTCACTATAACTCATAAAAATAGTATTTTTAGTGAAAACATCGTTGAAATATGCGATGGGTTTGATCCGGCTTCGGCCTCTGAAAAATTTTACGGCTTCCGTTTCCTGATCTGGATTCCCACTGAAAGGGTGTCACACGAGACAATCTTTTAACTGAAACATTTTTTTAAACAAGGCGGAGTTTATTTTTGATTTTTAAATTTTTTCTCTTTTTTTCTTAGTTAGAGATGTTTTAGGAATTAAATTGTTTTTTGCATTCTAGATTTTTAGTTATAATTTTTTTTGCATTATAGATTTTTAATTCTAAGTTTTTTTATATTCCTATTTAAATTATTCTTATGAATATTTTTTTATTATATGTGCTATATTGCGGCATACATAACAATATAACTTGAATATTGAGTTACTGTCAACCAAATTTTTGAATTAATAATTTTTTTAAAAATTTAGCTTTTTTAAATAAAATTTGAGAGCCGAAGCTAGTTTGACTCCGGATAAATCAAGCAAATGTTGGTAAAGGTATTTAAATTATTTATATTGTTTGGCACATATAACACCATGAAATAAATTCGTGTTCGACCGAATATTTAACCGAGGTGTTTGTATTCACGGATAGAAATAGAATAGAATTCAGTGCAACTCTATTCGACAACATACTCTAATAATAATATGGTTTGAAAACATTTAAGACACTCTCATTAAAAAATTTTTCATTATGTCTTTTAAGAACATATATGAAGAATAAGAGTTGTAGGAATGCAATTTGAACTCACTTCTGCTCTTTAACGATTTGAGAATTTTCAGCTCAAAATTTCAAATATTGTTTATTATTCACGTGATGCATACCAAAGAATCTAAATTAACCCTCAAAGCAATAAAATGTGTTTTTCCTATTTGTTGGTATGACAATCAAAAACTATCCCATAGACACAAAATATTACCATATCAAAATTTTATTTTATAGTCTAAGTAAAATACCGTAATATTAAGTGTTACTTTCAATGGCTGAGTAATTCAAGTCTGCCCTGTTATATTACCAATTAAACTAATTGCGATGCTGTGATTTTACAACATTTTAAAATCATATTTAATTTTTTTGTACCCGAATTTGTTATATACATATACATATAGTATACATATACAAATAGTATACATATACTATATATATATAAGGTGTTTACTAACAGTAATCAATTTCTTGCATGAATATCGATTCGTGACAACCAGCTTAATAATAGTTTTCACATAAATGCCTTTGAAACCTTTTGCTTTAAAGAGAAGTGGGTAAAACCATTTGTAAAAATATTTGGGTAGAGCTTATGAAAACAATTATGCAATAATGAACAATACTTTCCTTATTAATCAATTATAAATATTATACAATTCTCAGATTAATATTTTCAAATTTATTTAAGAACTCAAATTTCGAATGTTTTCAACGATTCCATGTTTCAACCATAGGCGTCTCCAGAAAATGTCAAAGGGGGAAGGAAAAACAACGACCCAAAGCTCCACAGCAAAATTTTCAGAAAAAAAATACACGGCACTACAGTAAAAACAAAATAATAATGACTTTCCTATTTTTAAACAAATGATATTCAAACAGTCATTTTATTCTTTAATAAAAATTTAGATTTTTTTACATAACATGCGTAGGCATAGCCCATGCTTATATCAAAATAGGAAACCAAAGCAACCAATTATAACACTATAAAACACAATAAATCAATAAATTACCTTCTCAAAAGTTAACATGATTACCTTTAAATGCCAATATATTCGACACTTTTAATTTTTTTTTACGAAAATAAAAATATTTTTGTATAATGTTACAAAAATTTGAATTAATAAATTTTTTTACTTTGAGTTGCTTTTTATAGACCAAATGTGTTTTACTTTAAATAAATAAAAGCCAAAAAATATTAGTTATAAAATAAATGATAATTTCTAGAGTGAGAAACGTGTGCCCCCCCCTTGTTCTTATGTGCGACCGCCCATGGTTTCATCGTTTTATTTATTTACAAGATTAAAAATTACACGGTGAACTAAAACTTATTAGCCCAAGCGCTGTTGGTGTGTTGCAATGTCTTGAAATTGGGAAGGTAAGTCATTTGGAATTTTTAAAAATAAATATAGAATATTATTACATAACTCTGCAATAGCGCGGCCAAGGTGTCATAGTCATTGCAAAGAAAGGCGCTCACAGGAAACAATGGCACAGAGTACCTGTTCTCGTATGAGAACAACATCAGTCACTGATGGCTCTTTAAATCTTATCGAAAGATATTCAATGTAATGGTTATTATAAACTCATGTATACTCTCCTTTTCATTCAAGAAAAGCATTTAAATAAGATAGTTCAATCGGTACCTCGAAACACATCAAGCAATATTTTATGAGTATATTCCTAAGTTTGTTTTATGTGTATCTTTAAAAGTTATTTATTAAAAAATATTTCATAATAGTTCTAACCAGTCCCATCTAAGGCATCTTTAAACACCAACTGGTCACTCAACGATGCCGATGAATACATTAAAATGCGTCTTGCTGCTGTGGCTGGTGGCAGCTTGTCAGTGCGATCAAGTCGTCATTTTCATCGACGGACTCCCTTCAAACTCAACCCTTCAAAAGGTTTATCGAAAATGTTTATGTAAAGGTTCAAAAATCCATTAGTTCTCTTATTAAATCATTCTTCCTTACATTTTAACGATTTGACTTTTAAACATATATCAGGAAGAAACAATCGTTTTTATAAAGTTTATAAATGCATTTTTTAGCTTAACTTATTTTCTTACTTATTTTTTGACGTTGTAGATAAAATTATAGTTTGAAAATGTAAAAAACTGGGATTAAAATGGCAAAAAACTGTCAATACGAACGCTTCAACTTCAACTCCACTGCACAGGGTCAGCACGCCAGACAAATGAGCCTGCAGATCTCGCACCAAAATGTCTCTTTCACCGTCGATCTTCTCCTCAACACGTTAAACCACTTTTTAGTTTTATTAATTGGACATACTTCAACTGGAATCGTTAATCAGCGCTCTTGAGTTTATTTAAAAGCAGTAAATATTTTTATTCGGTTGATTAATTTAACTAAATACTTTTAGCGTTAAAGTCCTTTAGTCTATGAAATACTTATTATTTTACCGCGATGGAAACGTATAAAAACTTTTAATTTGAACCAATCACAGGATGTTATTGTCTGCAGACTTCCGGGAAAAAGTGCTCACTCCTGAAGGCAGTTACTACAGAGAAACAAACCAGGTAAAGAAACTATTTCATTCAATTTGCCAACCAACCACTTTGTTCATTTCATTCGATCCTCCTGCCACAGAGCGAAGACTTCTGCTTCTACTTGGGGGAAGTGAGAGGCGAGTCGGACTCGTCTGCCGCCTTCACTTCGTGCCCTGCTCTCAAGTTTCACAAAACTTTAAACAAAATATTTTAATTATATCTTTTAAAATGGTCTTTTATAAGAAAAAATAAATTAAAGTTATTCTAATCATCAACCACAAACACGAGCACTTTAATAACAGTTTTTACAGCAACCTTAAACGTTTCAACAACAACACAAACACTTCAACAACAACAACACAGTGGCTTTTTCAGAGTACGCAACAAGACGTGGCACTTGAGCAACAGCAACGAAAACGAATTGCAAATCAGCACCGAAGACAACAACAACATCGCCACCTGGTACCATGGTAGGTCGACAGTGTTTGCACATTTCAATGCAAACCTTCAAAGCTTTCATGCTGATTGACATGCTGAAACAAAATCTTTTGTAATTTAACTTATTCTCCACTCAAGATATTTCAGGTCTCCGTCATAAAATCTGGCAAAGCGCCACACTCAAGAAAAGAAGAGTATGCATGTTTTTTCTTGAATGGATTTAATGTTGAATATCATTTCCAAAGGATTCCTTTTTGAGTTTATCGCCATATAAACTTAGTAAATAAATAAATCAACTCAGAGGAAAAGGAGCGTGCAAGAAGACTTTTTCGAAGACAAGTATGTGTTGGAACTCTATCTAGTGGCCGACTACCAGCTGGTGGTTCATTCTCTTCATATTACTTGAATTTTTATATTTCAAAGCAAGTCAAAATAGGCTAAGAAGTTAATGTTTGTTGGTGAAAATAGCAGTATCAAGATTCGCTTAAAATCGCAACATTTTTTTCAAGTTTTTTGATTTATTTTCTTTATAGTTGAATAATCTTTTTCTATGAAATTAATTATTACAAATTTTCAGTTGGTTAACAACGCTAACGACATAAACAGAACGATAGTTTTCCTAAAAGAGACCGCGAACGCTGCTAACCTGGTTTGTTCATCTACCTACGAATATTTTTATTATGACAAAGAAATGAAAAATTTCCATTCACTAGAAAAATTATAATCTTAAAGTTTAAAAACAATAATACAAATATTCCAGTTATACCAAACGGTTGGAGTGCATGTGCTGTTGGTTGGGTTGGAAGTGTGGAGTGGAGGAAATAAGTTTGTAGTTTCTTCAAATAGTACAGCTTCTGTGAAGCGATTCTACAGCTACCGTTTCAACAGCATCAGCACCTATAACGACAATGCTTACTTCGTCACGTGAGTTCATAAGAACTCAACTACAGAAGTATCTTCATAATAATTAATTAGTTTTCTTGAAACTATAAATTATTAATTAACATATTTATTCCAGTGGAACCGTTTTCGATGCATCCATTCTTGGACTGGCAATGATTCGCTCCATGTGTTCGCAAGTGAATTCTGGAGGCGCTCTGATGGTCTGCCATACACGACGCGATCCATCCTGCCAGATTATTATATTCATTTTCATTTTTTCATATATCATATTTATAAAACTAGTTTACATTAAAAAAATATCATTTCTTCTTCAATTACTCTATCAAATTCTTTCAGGGAATAAGAGACCGAACTGACGTGACAGGAGCCATTTTGGCGCATGAAATCGGCCACAACTTTGGCTTGTACCACGACACTGCCGACTGCCAATGCGAAAGTGCAACAGTCAACTGCATCATGAGTGCATATGCCAGGTAGGTGATGACCTTCAAAAGTATTCATTGACAATTTTTTTTCAAACAACCATTTCAGATTTTGACGAATTAAATCTTATTTTGACAGTGTCTCGAAGGCTGGACTCCATTTTTCGTCTTGTTCGAAACGAGAGTTCGAGCTGTTGCGTAACCTGGGCACAGACATCTGTCTGCACAACGCTCCAAAAACTTTGAGCAAGTACCTAGCCTGTGTGGCAATGGCGTCCTGGAGGTGGGAGAACAGTGTGATTGTGGCAGAATGCCTTCCAACGTGGGTTTTCAGTTTATGATACTAAAATATCCAAATATCCGCTTAAATACATTTTCTTTGTTTTAAAAAAGTTAAGTAGAACAAACATGCAAACTTTAAAATTCAAAAAATATATTTATTTTCCTTTTTCAATCCTACCCCATTCAGCTCTGCAACAGTGCCTGCTGCAACAGCTGTCAACTAACGCCAGTGTCTCAATGCGCCCAAGGCGAGTGTTGTGACGTTACTGCATGCAGACTCAGAGGCCAGGGCTCCACTTGCAGAGCGGCTAAATCTCCCTGTGACCTTGCTGAGACCTGCAACGGCCAATCGATGTCTTGCCCAGCTGACATCACTCTCCACAGAGGCACCGCGTGTACCATTCATAATGTTAGATAAACTTTACCTAATTTAATAACATTTTCATCAACATTTTCTAAAAGTGGTGTTCTACAATTTTGATTTTAAGTATAAAAAAACGTTGCTAACCCTCCCTAAGGCACCAGGCTTCTGCTTCGATGGGTTTTGTCAGAATCGAGATGTGCAGTGCAAGCTAATATTTGGAGACACTGCTAGAGATGGAATTCCCCAATGCTATGAGTTCAACTACGCTGGTTCACAGCATGGATTCTGTGACAAGAGCTTTGCGTACACAGACGACTGGTCCTACAGCTACACTTCCTGCTCAGTAGAGTGAGATTTTATAAATTAATTGCTTTTAATTCAGTCAAAGTTTGTTGCTTGTTGCCATTCGTTAATCTCGGTAAGGAATGGACTTGCATCTGCTTCAGCCTGTACAGCGCCTATACAAGCCCACTCTAGAGTGGCAGTCTCTGCTACAGATTGAACACACAAAGCTTGATTTGACTGCTGGCTGATTGTCTTTTCTGCGCGAACTTTTTTTCACTGACAAGCTGGAGAATTTTGGCTTCTTCCAATTCAAGTTCTACACGCACAACCTGTGTTCCAGATGCATCTATCGTAAGCAAGTTATTCCCAGCAGTGTTATTTTCGTAAAGAAAACGAAAACGAAAACGACAATTCTGAATAATCGTTCCACGAAAACGAAAATAAAAACTAAATTTATTTTCAAAACGAAAACGAAAATAAAAACTATAATTATTTCCAAAACGAAACTGAAATAAAAACTATAATTATTTTCAAAACGAAAATTAAATAAATTTTTATGATATGCCATAATATGCAAATGAATAACTTTTATTAAAAATACATGTCTTTGTTATAAACATTATCCTCAGGCTTTATGAAAGTAGCGCCATTTATCAAACATCATTTTATTACCGCTTCGCTTTGTCAATTAAATTATCACTTATTTTAATCATAGATTTGTTGTTATATTTCAAATTTGTTGTTAATCAATAATTAACGTAAAAAATTCTTATAATATTTCAATTAACCGCTTAATTTTTTAAACTCATTTGTTGTTAATATACTGTTCTCATAGATATCCCACAAACAACAAGTAGTATATAGTATATAATATATCTATGACTGTTCTATTTTACCGTTTCATTTTATGATCAATTAATTTTTTTAGATATCAAAAAATAGTGTTTAAAGTTGTAAATTAATATATTTCCAAAACTAAAATGAAAATAAAAACTATAATTATTTTTAAAACTGAAACAAAAACAAAAATTATAATTATTTTCAAAACGAAAACGAAAATAAAAACTTTAATTATTTTCAAAACGAAAACGAAAATAAAAACTATAATTAATTCCAAAACGAAACTGAAATAAAAACTATAATTAATTCCAAAACGAAACTGAAATAAAAACTATAATTATTTTATGAAACGAAAATAACACTGATTTCCAGGTGCTGACATTGATCTCTATAGATCGCGCTTGCAGCATTATCTTCAAACTCTGATCGTAATTTTTCGTGTTTTTCTTTTTGTCTTCAGACGAGCCAGGTTGAAAAGACTGCCGTCTGATCGGGAGTGAAGATATTCACCTTCTGTTGATGCTCCAAAGGCACGTTTCAGCACAACAGCAAATAAGATGCCAAAGAGAGTAGAGGTGAAAACACAGCCTTGCCTGACGCTATTGTGGTTTTCATAAGCACTTTATGTCGACCCATTCTGCACAGTGCTTTTCATATTTTCGTGGAACGACTTAATTATGCTCAAAAGTTTTGGTGACAACCAATCTTTGCCAAAATGGTAAAGATTTCGTTCTTGCTGACAAGATCAAACGCTTTGGTTAGGTCTATGAAGGCTTGGAAGAGCGGATTTTGGTTTTTTTGCAATTTTCTGAGTATAAAGATCGAATTTATGGTTGATCTCTCTGCACGGGACCCAGCTTGTGATTTAGAATTTTGTGAATTAGTTTATCATAATCAAGCGGGCGCAGATAAGGGGCCAGGAGGCCTCTTATTCCGCGGCACGACAAAACGACTCCAAACATTTTTTGTTCACAGTCCACGATTCAAGCTGGATGGCTTAAATCGTTGACATTATTTGGAATTAGTTAAAAAAATAAATCTGTTTTTTTACATTTGATAAAACATTTTTTTAATTGTGTAAACGTATTGGTATTTACGATATTTATTTTTCGTTTCGTTTTCCTTAGGAACAGCCTATGTGGAGCTGTGCAGTGTAACACGCTTTTTAGGACTTTCTTTAGAGAATTCAACTGGAGATTTTTTTCCACAAAGTTTTATAACCAAAGTCCTTGTTACAGTGGTGTTTTCGATGTTGGCATAGACACTTTTGATCCTGGATTTGCTCCAAATGGTTCTCCGTGCGGCCAAGACAAGGTGTCTGAATCATAACTTCTAAGTATTTGAAAATACTTATATAAATATTTTAAAAGTAGAAAAACTTTAAAAAAATTTATTTAAAACTACCACAACTACTATTTCTGGTAGATGTGTTTGAATAAAATCTGCATTCCAGTTCAAAACGTGCTGTCCACTAATCCTTGTCCAACCTGTGTCAATGGGGTAGGCTGCACATTTAATCAAACTAAAAAGATGTTGTACCATACTTTCAATTTAAAACTAAATGTTTAAGTTATCAATTATATTAGTTGTAAAGTAATGAATTTTCTTATAAGTATATTTTTTATATTATGGGGCACAACAGAAGTGTGGCAGTGATGGGAAATGTCATTGTGATGAAGGGTATGAAGGAAATTCCTGTGAATTCCAGAAGAGTACAACACCTTCTAGATTAACAACCCAGACCACATCGCCAACAACTACAAAAATTACGTCACCAACAACAACTACAAAAGTTACGTCGCCAACATCAACTACAACAATTACTTCACTAACAACTACTCCTATAATACCCACTTCACCAACAACTACTCCTACAACAACTACTCCTATAATACCCAATTCACCAACAACTACTCCTACAACAACTCTTTCACCAGCAACTAATCCTACAACAATTACTTCGCCAATAACTGACTCCACAACAATTATTTCACCAACAACTGATTCTACAATAATTAGTTCTCCAACGACCAAGGCCATAATACTAACTTCATCAACAACCAAACCTACTATACACTCGTTTTGTTTTGTTTTTGTGTCCTTGGTTTTTGTTAAACATTTCTGAATGAAAATCAATCAGTGGCCAGTTCCATTAGGTAGTTTTGGACGCTTTCTCCAGACAAAGGAACTTCAATAAGATCAACCATAATCTTTAACATTAAAGCGAGAAACATTTTACAATTCCAAAGAACTATCTGATAGGTGGAGGTTGCTCAAGGTGAACCAGCTCCTAAGATAGAACAAGCTTATTTACAGCTATGCGATTTATAATTTTTTTCTATTTTTTTTTATTCATGCATCCGTCTTTAAAGCATATTTTGTATTAGTTTCGTTTCTGAAAGTTGCCTCGTTCAATTAGAATAATTGAAAAACTGATTTCAAGAAGAATAGTTAAAAATTTGGAAGATAACGATTTGCTGTTTTTTCCTCACATTCGAAAAAGTATTGTTTTTTTAATTAATTAGATGATGCACTACAGTTTCATTATGTGCAAATAGTATAATTAATAATTGAGTTATAAGCTTGTTTTAACCATGGGTTTGTAGCATGGTCATAGTTGTCTAAGATGAAACATGAATAGTTGCATAAGATAAAAGGTAGAAAAAGATTATAGACATTGATGAATCTGTCTCTGGCATTCGTCTATCTCGGGAGAGGATGAATCTATATAGACTATATACAGTATAATCGACTATATAAAGTTTATATTCTAAATAGACTATTGAAAATTAATAGAAACCAATAACTTACTTTTTTATGATATGCCATAATATGCAAATGAATAACTAAGCATTTCTTTGGATAAAATGATAGTCGGATAATAAGTGAAATTTTTAAATTAAAATTTTTTTGACATAAGTTATGATTTCATCCTAAACAACTAAGCATTCCATCTTGGGAATCCAGTTTCTCAAGATGCAATTTTTGAGTGTTTATGTTTGAGGTTAATAAACTCATATTTCTTTATTTTTTGTGTTAAAGTTTATATAGTTTGACAAAGAGTCAATATAATGGCTGAAAAATTTTAATTTACGTTATTGGTTATACCATATACCTATAGTTAGCAACCACCACGGATTTTTCAAAATTGTCAATTTAAAAAAAATATATAAATTTAATAGATTTTGGTTTGCAGATTGTGAATCTGTTTTTATTTTTTCACTATTCCAATCGGTTCAAAAGTTACTCAAGCTTTTAAACTCGAATAAATTGAACTTTTAGGAGAATTACGTACAGCGCTGTTTGGCCTGAATAAATATGCGTTTCACGGACCTGACTTTGAGTTTCTAACTTTTTCAATATCTTTCGAATATTGATGAAACTTTTTTAATGAATAAAATTCAAATTAAAAATCAATCAATCAATTATCACTAATAATTTGTATAGCGCCCTTTACTAAGTGAACAAAAGCGTTCAGCCATCACGTCCCAAACAAGTACGTCTTCAGGCCTCGACGGAAAGTTATGAGTGACTTAGTTGAAGTTAAAGAAGAAGGTAAAGAATTCCATAAAAGAGGACCACAGTAAGAAAAAGAACGTTTTGCAAAAGAGTGTTTAACTGGAAAACGTAAAGAACGATTAAAGGTAGATGATCTTAGACCAGATTTAGGGGGTTGTTTAATTAGATTTTAAAGATAAATTGGAGCATTACAGTTATGAATTTTAAACATATTTAGGCATATTTTAAAAGTCACTCTAGATCTCAAAGGTAACCAATGTAACAAACGAAGATAAAAAGAAATGTGAGAAAACTTAGGAGCACGAGCAACAAGACGAGCAGCACAATTAAAGGCTTTATTTAGAGAAGCTAAAGTAGTATCAGGGAGACCATAATAAAGAGAGTTGCAATAATCAATCCTGGAGAGAACTAGAGAAGATACAAGAAGTTGCAAGGTAGGATCATCGAGAAAAGGAAGAAGTTGTTTAATACGACGAATGTGGAAGTAACAAGATTTAGAGACAGATAGAATTTGAGGAGCTAAAGACAAGTTAGAATCGAAAATAAAACCAAGGCTACGAATGGAAGATGAAGGGTTTACAGAGAGTGAAGAGGGGGGAGGCAAAACTAAAGAAGGAAGAGATAGTAAAGACGTTGATTTTTTATTGAAATATATGAGTTCAAATTTGTCCGGATTAAGTTTGAGAAACATAGAAGAAGCCCAAGAGATTATAGATTGAAGACAGAGAGTTATTTTATTAACAGTAAGGTCAAGAGAAGAGTCAGTGAAAAATGTATAAATATAGGAGTCGTCAGCATAAATTTGACTGTTTAAAGAAGATGACGAAATAATATTAGGTAGTTCCGAGGTCTAAAGAATAAAAAGTAAGGGACCAAGGATTGAGTCTTGTGGAACTCCATAAGATAAAGAAACAGAAGAAAAACGAGAAGATTCAATTGATACATAGGAAGTTCGCTCAGAAAGGTAGGATTTAAGCCAGATAAGAGAGGAACCAAAAATATTAAAGGAAGAATCTAAAACATTTAATAAAAGAGTATGGTCGACAGTGTCAAAAGCAGCTGAAAAGTCAAGGCATAAAAGAAGAGAAGAGGCATTAGAATCAGAAGTTAAAATAAGGTCATTATAGAGTTTAAGTAAAGCAGTTTCAGTGGAGTGGCCAATTCTGAAACCAGATTGAGAGGAAGGAAGAAGTGAGTTTTTTTCTAGATAGAAGATTAATTGTTGAGAAATAACTTTTTCAAGGACCTTAGAAAGAAAGGAAAATTCAGATACAGGTCTATAACTGGATAAGGATGCAGGATCAAGAGAAGGCTTTTTAATTTTAGGAATAATAAATGAAGATTTGAGGGCAGACGGAAATTTAGATGTAGACAAAGATAAGTTAACCAAATCCAGAACAATAGGATAGAATAAAAAAGAGAGTTCTTTAAAAAGGGTTGTAGGAATAAGATCTAGAGAACAAGAAGTGGGAGACATAGAATTAATTATATTTGTAAGATGGTCCAATGTGACAGAAGAAAAGGATGATAATGATTCAGAAGTAATCTTAGTAAAAGATGGTATAGGCCTATTATTAGACGAAGATCTAATATTAGATATTTTATTAGTTAGAAATTTAAGATAGTCATCAGGAGAGAAAAATGGAGGAGGAGAGTTTTTATGTAAAAGTTTAGATAAAGAAGACCACCTATTTTTAGAATAGGAGGGAGAGATAAATTAAAAGCTTATTTTGACAACTGAAATAAAAAAGTAGCTTTATAGCGTGTCCGGACATTTCGTCGCAGGACAATTCGTCGCAGGACATTTCGTCGCAGGACAATTCGTCGCAGGACAATTTGTCGCGGAAAATTTGTCGCGGACAATTCGTCGCGTGGACAATTTGTCACCAAAACTTGAAATGAACTGATATCAGTCAGTCGGGAGAGAGCTCCATCACGTGGGAGTTTATTTCAGTTTTTCACGTCTCGACATACGTGTTTTCTTGTTCGCCCAGCAACAGCCTAACTTATTTAATTCCTCTTCCAAAATACGAAATGGGATTTTCGAAAATAAGCCTAAACTTCTACAACAAAAATCTTCGGGTTTTTGATGAGTGGATATCCATAGATCGAAATAAAAACAGCTCGAGCATTTATTGAGTGATCGCAATAAACACAATGGAATTTAATATTTAACTAGAAGAAAATGTTTCGGTAAGTAGTCCTATAATAAAAGTAATTAACCAAATTGATGTTGTGGCTGCATCCTCTCAAGTAATCGAGTGATGATCGATTCTCGTAATCGAGCATAACAGTGCGCAGTCGAATATTGAGATCTCGATACTTCTTCTTTTTGAGAGGAGGATCTTCGCCAGCAAGAAGACGCTCGATGATCATTTGGTTGTTGCTCTGCTCCTTCTGAAGTTTGACTACTAACCTCGGCAGAGTTGGATGCGCAACTTGAACTGACCGTGCAAATGCACTCTGCCATCCTTCCACTGTGTTGTTTGTACGAGGAGTGTTGTCACAAACAGCTTGGTAGCAATCCCAGATGTCCAAGGCAAAAAGAGGCCTCGTTCTTCGACCTCGTCATTGACTTCCAAGGAACGTATCTTCAAATAGTTGAGAAGTTGATCAACTTCAGGAAACGTTGCGAGTCCCACTAGTTCTCCATAGACATGGATCTTATGCTCGTTGGGAACTAGAGCAACTAGCATCCGGATGTGCATGGCATAGTCAGGTTCAGTGTTGCATCGGCCCGCATATCCGTACTCTTGAACCTTACGCCAAAGGCACTGTCCAAAGTGGAAATGACAGCCATGAATTTGTGCTTCGAAGATCCTGGTGAAAGCATTCATGGAAGCCTGTTCAAAATCGGTGATGATGGTCTCTGGTTGCTACTTGTTTTTTAAAAGTGAATCTAAAACCTTTTTAGGAAATATGCAAACTCCACTTTAAAATTAACCTGATACAAATATCACTGATACAAATATCACTGATACAAATATCACTGATACAAATATCACTGATACAAATATCACTGATACAAATATCACTGATACAAATATCACTGATACAAATATCACTGATACAAATATCACTGATACAAATATCACTGATACAAATATCACTGATACAAATATCACTGATACAAATATCACTGATACAAATATCACTGATACAAATATCACTGATACAAATATCACTGATACAAATATCACTGATACAAATATCACTGATACAAATATCACTGATACAAATATCACTGATACAAATATCACTGATACAAATATCACTGATACAAATATCACTGATACAAATATCACTGATACAAATATCACTGATACAAATATCACTGATACAAATATCACTGATACAAATATCACTGATACAAATATCACTGATACAAATATCACTGATACAAATATCACTGATACAAATATCACTGATACAAATATCACTGATACAAATATCACTGATACAAATATCACTGATACAAATATCACTGATACAAATATCACTGATACAAATATCACTGATACAAATATCACTGATACAAATATCACTGATACAAATATCACTGATACAAATATCACTGATACAAATATCACTGATACAAATATCACTGATACAAATATCACTGATACAAATATCACTGATACAAATATCACTGATACAAATATCACTGATACAAATATCACTGATACAAATATCACTGATACATTATATTCATTGAAAAGGAAATTCATTTTTCAACCTTAAAATTATATATTGACGTTAGTCAAAACATTAATAAGTTAAAGTTATTCAGTTTTCTACGATGACTATCATTCATAAAAATTCCCCGGTTAAAGCTAATTAGCATAGCGTCGTGGTGGTTGCTACCTATAGTTAGCAACCGCCACGAAATTTGCAAAATTTATTAATTTAAAAAATAAAATATTCCTATGATAGATTTTGAAGTGCAGATTTCAAATCAGTTTACATTTTCCAAATATTTCAAATGGTTCAAAAGTTATTCAAATTTTAAACTCCCGAAAAGTGAGCGTTTTGGCGAATTATATTCAACGCTTAAGCCAAAAAAATACATATGAGTTTGACGGGACGACGTCGCGACGTTGTTTCATTATAACTTTTTTGATGAGTGTCATTTAATGTTGAAACTTGACAAGATCATGTATTTAAAAAAAAAGATAGTAGTATTTAAAACAAATATTTCATAATAAAATAAAAGATTTTAAACCGTTTATTTTCTACCTAAATAAATAAATCTTTAAAAGCACATAAACTTTATGTTGGAATAGAAAACGAAATTCTACTTATTTAAATATATATAAAAAATTTATTAACAATAAAAAGCAAAAATGAATAAAATTAAAAGAATGATAATTATTTCAATAATACAACGAAATGTGTATAAACAATAAAAAGTGAGAATGAACAATATTTAACCCATTAACGCATGACTCAAAGGAATTAATTAATTTTTCTACAGTTTATTGAAAAACTGATTCTAAAAAATAAAATCAAAAAATAAGTCTGAAATATTTTATGCAAAAAAAGTTATGATGAAAATAAAAAATGTCCTTAAAAAAGGACACTATGCGTTGCTACTGACGGTAATCACGATTCGTGGTAGATGCTGAAGCACTCTAAATGTGAAGCTACATTACATTTAAGACATTTTTCTGCATTTTCTTTCCACATTGCTTGCATCTTTTTTGCCCATCTTCAATTTGACCAACAAAATGATCTTATTAGTTTGGATACCACTGATACACCAAGGCCTAAATCGTTGTTGCACTCTTCTGATGCTCCTTGATATGGGTTTATCAAATAACCAAGCCTATTATTCAGACGCCAAACTGTATACCAAAACCTTATGGGTTTCCCTCTGCTAAGTTCTTTTGATGAATGCCTTCCATAATATGGCACCATTGATTCATCAATCGCCAAATGACATTCTTTGGGCTAAAACTTGTGAAATCTTTCATTCATAGCATCAAATAATGGACGCACTTTGGCCATTCTGTCTAATTTATTAATTTTCTCATTGTCATTGCAATGAAAATATCTTAATAATTATTCAAATCTGTTGACAGTCATAGCATTGCTTACAGATAGATTGCGTCCATGGTCACTTTGTTCGCAGTACATCCTGCGGTTTGCCAAAGGAACATAGCCTGAAAGAATGAGTATAGGCTATACTTATGCTTTCAGGTTTGCTCCTTTGGCAAACCGTAGGATGTACTGCGAACAAAGAGACAATGTGCACAACCTAGCTATACTGTATAGCTATCAACTTGATGACTGTTACATAAAAAATTAATTAAACAATGTGAGGGAAGACATGTTTTAAAATTTTGATTTGTCGTTAGAACTATTAGAACTGTATCTGCTGAGAAGAAATCATTGTCATCTTCCAAAATACTAATGACTTCATGAAGAACGAATCTGAAAATAATTGTTTTTACCATCTGTATTACTGCATAGTGTCCTTAAAAAAGGACACTCAATAAAACACAGTTTTTGGAAATAATATTACATGTAAAATGAAATTTATTTTAAAATAAGATATAAGAATGAATAACAATGGAATAATATTATAAATCATAAATGGTAGACATTAAATAAAATTATAACTAACTTTTTTTCATGAGCCATGACAAAAACACAAAAAATTTAGTTATCGCCTTGAAAAATCAGAATATCGAAACAATTTATCAATTTCAAATCACAAAAAAATTTTTTTTAAAGACTTCAGTTTATATAAGACAGGATTAGTTGCAAAGATAATAAATATAATCAAGATAACTATTATAAAAAAAACTTGTTATTGCTGTCCTTAAAAAAGGACAGTATGCGTTAATGGGTTAATGAATGATAATTATTTAAATGAAACTAAATTGTATTAACAATAGCGAGAGTGAATAATTCTTCATTTTTTAATTGAACAGTTAATGGTATTGTTTTTAAACAATTTCCAAATAAAAATGTGTTCAAAGACACTTTTGGTATATTTATTATTGAAGATGGAGGAAGAAATTATAAATTCATGAATGATCATAGTTTTCTCTTTTTTGTTAGATTTATTCTCTTTTTAGCAACAATACACACCTTTGAGTATAAAACCAGTGGGTTTGTATTAATGAAGTTGTCATTAAGGCATCCCAAAACTTCAGCTAAAGTTTAGGTAGCCAGGCTACCTGGTAGCCTACTGTCTTAGTTTAGACAACTGTATTTTAAAGTTTAAAAATTCTCATTTGTAAAGTCGTCACGCTCAAATGGCTTAATTTATTATTTTGGACTCTAAGCTATGAATATCATAAGAACCAACCAAATGAATGTAAATAAATAAAACTTTAAAAAATAATCCAACCAAGAATAACTATGAATTTTTAAATAATATAGAAATTAAACGGCGATAACTATTCAACAGACGATATAAAAACAAAAACATAATTTTGATGCGCTTTACATTTAATAAAATGCTATACGTATGATTTGTATTTTTAAAATCACAAACGGAGGAACACTTTTTTTCAATGAAGTTGATATTATTTAAAAGATTAGGAAATGTACTTTCAGAATGTATTTGCTAGATTTTAATTATATTTTTAAAAGTAGTTTAAAATTCAAAGTGAACAATTTAAAGTTTATTTTCTCGTTTAATTATTTAAGAAAAAAATTTCTACCATTCGGTTTGAAGTAGGAAATTCAAATACGATTTTAACTATATATCATTCATTTATATACATTATATTTTGATTTGCGGATTTGAAAAATGAACAAGTAGGTGTCGATTCAAAAATTCCAGATGACACAGCGTAAAGTTGACTTAATATGATATTCAGTTTTAAATATTGGGTTTTTAAGCTTAGTTAATAAAATTTTACTTTTTATTTAATTTTTAAATGAAAAAATGGTTAAACTTTCATTTAATTACAATTTGAATTTTAATTGAGCGAATTCTAGCAAAGTGTTTATTCGATTTGAGCGCTCTTGAATTTGAAGAAAGAGCGCTATAGAAATCTATTTTGATTGATTGATTGATTGATAGAATACAAAATATGCACACACAAAAACAATGCATCCATGGTCTCATCCTGCCCTACATTTCAAATTTTCTCTATGGATGATTTTTTGATCTTTAGATTAAATGATTAGCATATTTATTTTTGTGAATGTTTCAAGAAGCTTATTGAACTGAAATGTTGTTTTTACAGATTGCTGTAGAAAAGAAATATGTAGTATATAAACATAAGTCACTTCGAAGAACCAAAACTTGCAGGGATAAACCACCTAACCTAATAATATTATTGCATAAATAGCTCAATTAAATTGGAATACAATACAAATATTGATATATTGTTCTTTTATAGGTACTTGAAGGTGAGGCCAGTGTCTTCAAAAGAGCCACTGCTTCCTTGGAAAGAGACAAACAACTTGTAGTCTTTTTTCTTCTTCCCCATGTCTGGAATCGTGCAGACTATCTCTTGGTGAGACACATAAGTGCCTTGTACGGGTTTCCCATCACCCCACTTGCACCACACGCCCTTACAAATACCGCTTTCAAAGCTTTCGCCGTAGAGGTGTACCTGAAGAGTTGAGAATAGCAGTGGAAGAAAGTAGCTCAACTTGAATAGTTACTCTTTAAACAAAAGCATTTCATGAAAGTTAAACCTTGACTCCAGTTGAACCAAAAGAAGGAAGAATTCTTTTGAAGTTGGGCGTAATTTCTTCGAAGTTTGTCTTACAAGCTTGCCATTTCAAATCCCCAACGAACTTTTTCCACTGTGAGTTCCATATTTTCACTGCTCGTTTCCTTTCCATTTTACTGAGACCGTTGTAGGCGAGTGAGTTGAGAGCCAACTGTTTCAGGTCTCCAAGTCTGAGACCCCAAGCCGTATAGGCTACGTACCTGCGGTTTGCTTATCCTTGTTACTAGGTCTAGGATGAATACAAAGAATTGTCTTTAAGCTATAATTTCTATAGATCATGTTAACATGAATTAGGTTCTAAACTATAAAAAACGATTTGTTAAATTTTGATGATTTCAATTAATTTAAGACTTCACCAATCAAGAGTGAAGTTGTCAAATCCAAATGTTCCAGGGTCGTCAGGGGCTAGGACTATGGGCACACCCTCTAAAAAAGTTTTTTATTCGTTTTGAAAATTAACAAAATTATAAAATATTTTATGAATTTCAGAATTTCTTTTAATGCAAATTCTCGTTGAATGGATAAATGAATGAAATTGAACAGACCCTTGTATAAAACTTGACCAAAGTGGTTGCGGAGGTCAGGGTCCATTCCCAAAATCTATAACAGAATAAAAATATTTCAAGAGCTTTAATGTAACAATTGACTTTTGTTTCATAGTTAAATAATCTCGAAAAATTTATTTTTAGCTGCTATACAGCTCTCTACGAAACACCATGGTTTCACGAATATTTTATCCAACCTGGTTACTCAGGGGACACACTTCTACAGCTATTGACGATTTTTTCAGGAGCTTTCTCAAGTAGGGCTTCTTCAAATAGCCCTTGCCATGGCCAACTCTCTTTGCCTTCAGCAGCACAGCGTCATAGGCGTTTTCAAGAGTAGGAAGCAAGTCGTCAGGCCGATCGGAGGTCATTAAGTCGTCAGGCCAGCTAAACGAACCAATGGTGCAAATCAATGGAAACTTCAAGACTGCTCGATGAATAATGTCTAAAAAGCCTCTAACTTGGTTTCAGAGTTGTGCAGGTAGAGTGGAATTTCAGAATCTCCAGAAGAGTTGTCCAAAAAGGCGTCGACGAAGTGCAGTGTGGAGTAGCCCTCGTCCTCCTCTGCCACCGTGTCGAAGCCGACCACGTGGCCAGGGTACTTCTTGTGAAGCTTAAGTTTTTTCGGTAGATAAAGAGTCGATTTGAGAGAAAAATCATAGTAAATGGTGTGTGAATAAATAAAATAATAAATTTATTCGAGTCATATCGTTCTGAGTGTTGTAACTTATCTATGGAATTTTATGCAATAAAAAGTCTTACATCGATTGCCGTTTTGTGGGCCACTTTGAAGTCTTCTGTTTTCTTATTCCTCACAACGTATGAAATTCGTTTGAAGCCGAGGAAAGATGACCATTTTTTTCTGAAAGTTCAAACCATGTGATCGTTCCTTCAGCCCAACCATCAATTTATTAACGCTAAAACAGCATGTTTAATGCGCGCTTGTATACTTATAAACTTTATTTCTAAAAGCTACTGGGTCTTTTATCTGAAGTTTTCTGGTATAACAAGTTGAGATCTCAAAGACACATTACCACGCAAAACAAGAATCACGTTTTCAAACAAATAACTTCTTCCATGAAAGAAATAAAGAAAATGTCATTTTTTTGATTATATGGTATTTTTCTTAACTCTAACTCCTCAAAGATATAAAAATAATGATAATTGATGTTTCCAAGGTCAATAATTTTTTTCTACTTTTTAAGTTTATACAATTAATTAAATTTTTTTATAAAATAATTTTATTTAGTTTTGAAAGCAGATTTTTTAAATATTTTGAGCCAAGAAACAAGTTATACAAGGTGCTTTACGTAAAATGTATTCTATAATTCTTTGCCAGTCTCACTTTCACACTCACTTGACTTCCTTTTCAATCTCCATAGCGATTTGAACTTCTTTTTCTGCATCTCCGTCGAGCATCTTCCCATTGGTGGCGTTGCTTTGGCCGCTGGAGTCCAACTTCAGAGTGTTGTTGGCATTACAGACACTGAACAGAAACAGCGTTTTAATAATACAGCTTATCAATTGAAATATACGGATTCACGCAACGTTTAAAATTCGTCGTTATATTGCATTGTATTGATATTCATGCATTTTCACCTTATCCTCCAATCCAACTTCTCCTGCCACTTCTCACTCCACCACCACCTATTCACCGTGTAGAGCGAGGACGAACGACTGAAGGTGCGTCGTGACTCGATGTACATGACGCCTTCTTCGATGCTCTGCTCCATGATCGCCTTCAAGTAGGTCCTCTTGATCTTGAGGTTGTCGATCAGTTGAGAAGAGGCTCTGCCCCAGAGATTGTTGATCAACTGCCATCGGGTTTTCGATGAAGTGGGTGTGCTGTAAGCTTCTGGGTTGAGAAGGTTGATGAGCGTGTTCTTGAGAAGAACTTTTTCTATTGTCAATTTCAGATCTTTCACCTAAAAAGTATTGGGGTAAAAGTTTTATTATTGAGTTAGAAGTATGAAACGTTAAGATATCACTCCTTGATCTTTGTCGAGCGCTCTTGAATTTGAGTAAAGAGCGCTATAGAAATTTATTTGATTGATTGAATCAATCTATCAATCAAATGAATTTATAAAGCGCTTTTTCATAAACGCTTTCACCTTTTTCCACGGCTTGTCTGGCGGTGGGTTGATGAAGAAATCCATCTTCCAGCTGTCAGAGTGGTTGCTGGAAGGGTCGACGATGTAGAGGTGGCCAAAGTCTTCGGACGCCCAAACGATTTCAAAAAGCTTTCGTTTGCTGAGCTGGTGGTCTGAGCGAGATGGTGCATTAGTTGCGATATCTTAATGCAATAATATAATTGAAAGGACTTGAGTAAAATTTCAATCAATGTTTTTTAAAAACTATTTGTTACATTAAATTAAATGTATAAACATAATAACGTTATTTTTCAGAAAAAAAAATCTAAATCTAGAATCACACACACACACACACACACACACACACACACACACACACACACACACACACACACACACACACACACACACACACACACACACACACACACACACACACACACACACACACACACACACACACACACACACACACACACACACACACACACACACACACACACACACACACACACACACACACACACACACACACACACACACACACACACACACACACACACACACACACACACACACACACACACACACACACACACACACACACACACACACACACACACACACACACACACACACACACACACACACACACACACACACACACACACACACACACACACACACACACACACACACACACACACACACACACACACACACACACACACACACACACACACACACACACACACACACACACACACACACACACACACACACACACACACACACACACACACACATACACACACACACACACACACACAAACTTTCATGGCTATGAAGGTTGGCTCCCTTGGGCATTTTAAAGAGGGCTTGATAGACTTGCGATTCTGCGATGGTAGCGAGGTTGAGTTCGATGGGCAGCGAGGCGGGAAGGCCTGTCGACCGGGTGGCCTCGAAGTGCAGCCACTTGAGGTACGACAGGTACCTGTCTGCCACCGCCTCGTCCTGCAATGGGAGAGGGTGAGGAGGATTTTAAAAATGGTGATCATGATGATGTTGATTCAGAATAATAAATAGATGATGATGATGATGGTGATGAAAATAATCAGGAAGATGAAAAAGCATAATGACCATTCTGTTTGACAAACTCAACATCAAACAAGGAGCTCAATCAGGCTATCCATTGATCTATTTATCGCATTCAGCCTCTAAAACTAGTTTTCTAGTTAATTATTGATTCATCTTTTTTTCTTGTTTTCAAGAAAAATCTTAAAACAGTGGTTAATTTTTTTTAATTGATCAATTGTGTCTTTTTCTAGACCATTCTTTTCAGCCTACTTATTTGGATTTTGTTTCTTGCTTTTTTTAATACTTTTTAAACTTTTTTTCTTTTATTTTTTTTTGCTCATCTGGCAGTCAAGACCTTACATTTTCGATCACAGTTGATAAGAGAGCGTTATGTATGAAAGGACCATTCCTGTGGGCGTTGTCTTTGGGTCGAGCCATTAATTCTATTGTTCTTTGAATACAGGGGCGCGATTGGCGGAAAATCTTAGGGGGAGTCTTCTCCAGGGTTGGAATCAAAGAACCTGTATCGACCAATACAGTACCAGCGATACTATTTAGTATTTTTTGCTGTAGTGCAAATTATTTTTGTATCAACTACTAATATTTGTATCACCAAACATTTAAAAAAAGTTTGATACTTAATAAAAATACTTTTCTATTGCTACTTTGAGCGATTTGAAGAAAAACAATTGCGATTTTAGTACTTTTTATTATTTGTCATCTATATGAATTCAATTACAACTAGCCATCAACCCATCAAACAAATTTTATAACATCTTGTTTTCCATTCATTTCTGAATTCATTTAGAATCTAAATATACACTGTGCTCCATTTAGATAACATAAAATACCTCCTCTGTCTGTCTTCCTGCCCTCTCTCCACAGCTCGTTTACTCCAATTTCCAAAAAGATCCCTTCGAATGTCTGACCGATTAACAAATTCTTCTGCTAGACTTTTTAAATCCAGACTGTCAAGTATATCCTGATGTGCATGACAAACGGCCAGTGAATTCAAGCGAGGCTGTGTCATAGTTGCACGCAACCAAGTCTTAAGACGCCTCAAAGCACTAAAAGATCTTTCTGCAGTACAGGACGTTGTTGGACACACAAGCATCAACCTGATAAATCTTTCAACCTAAGGAAACAGACTTCCAGGATCATAGCTTGCATTACTTTTTGCTTTTGTGCTAAATTTCTGTATTCACTCTGGTCTTTAAACATAGCTAGCTGTGAGCAACGACCAGTTTCATTTAACTCACGATACTGCTTTCAAATATCATGGTTCATTTCACCAGTTAGCAACATTGTCTCCAGCTGCAAGTATGAACGCAAACCAGGAGAATTTCGATTGAACCTTTCTGTGATTTGCATGATTGCAATGTCTATGACAGTGGAATATGCTGCTTGATAATGTTCCTCTGGTGTTGTTGCTACATAAGCTGGGTCCAGCCCAAAATACTTTTGTGGCGGCTATCCCACCCGAGGTACAGCAATCGGCTCGAGATCATATGCCAAAACCATACTGTTGACATCTCTGAAAATGGCGTTAAACTGTTCATCTGATCGTAAGTGACGCAGTTCTTGCACAACTGAATCAGTCACTGCAACCATTTCACTGATCTTGGCACTTGCTGATTGCAACGACTTGTCTAAGAAAACACCAAAACAACTCCTTGAGGGCCAGTGCAGTAGTGCCCTGTTGAAAAAATGCCTCAAGCCTTTCAGCTATTTTATCAGCAGTACCAATGAAAGAAAATGATTCCAAGCTAACAAGTACCACTTCATAATGTTTAAGCACCGAAGACACTGTAGATACTCTAGTCGGCCATCTTGTAGGACAAAGAAGTTTTATACTATATTTTTTATTCAGTGGCTCATCAGAAAAGGCAATTATAAAAGACAGTAAAGCATCACTAAACTGCTTCTTGACCTTCCCTGAACGATTGTAAAAAAAAACCAAACTCTTGGACAAACTGAAGTGAATTGCTCACAAAGGGATTTACGTCAACAAGATTTGAACAGTGTGCAGAACAGGGGAAAAAATCCAAGCGGATGCTCACTGCTGATAATAGCCTGACAACCATTATATCGGCCCTTCATGCTAGCAGCGCCGTCATAAGTTTTTCTATAGGTAGCATAATTCTGATCAGAAAATCTTTTACTACAGCAGATAATGTTTTTCCGATCGTATCTGGTGGGCTGAATAAACCAATAAACTGTTCATTAACATTCAGAGCTTCATCAAAAAAACGAATGCATATCGATTCTTGCTCTAACCCATTGCAGTCTTGTGTGCTATCAACCACAACACCAAACTGGCTTGATTCGGCATTAACAGTGCACACTGTGTTTTTAACGATAGAATGAGCTAAAAGCCTCATCATTTCTTTTTGGCAGTTATGCGATATAAAACTTGTGGTTTGATTTAACCACAACTTTAGTTAATGTTCGAAGCCTTTTGAAATTCATTAACATTGGTTCCTCTAAAAAATAGAAAGGGTCGATATTGAAGTGGACCTCAGAATCCCCCTATGAATATCACCCATGCAAAATAATTACCAAAATATGAATGATTTTTTATAAAAATGTAAATCTGTCTGCTTGCAAAAAGTGAACTGATATTTTCTGAAAAGCATCTTGAATGTCTGCTTGTGAAAATTGAAACAATATATTACTGAATAAAAATTCTGTTTCATGCTATGGTTGACGATCATGCTTGTATTAAGATAGGAGTTGAGAAATTATTGTATTTGTAAAACTGAGAGGGGTCCATGTTAAGATGGACCCCAGGACCCCACTAGCATCGCTGCCCATACATACTCACAATGTATTACTTTATTAGCATTTTTTATCCCATGGTTGACGATTAGGCTCATACTAAAATTAGAGTTGAGAAATGTGTATTTTTAAAAGAGTGAGGGGGTTCTTGTAGAGGGGGACCCCATACCCCCTCAAGATTCCCGCCTACGCCATATTGATTAAAAAAACTAGGTGAAGGAGTATTTAAGTTAGAAAATAATATTTTTGTATTAGACAGTATAACTAAACATACTCACAATGTGTTACTGTATAAACATGTACTTTTATGCCATGGTTGATGCTCCTATCCAAATAGAATTTTTTGAATACAAAAATGGGAAAAAACTGGGGAGTCCCTATTAAGGTGGACCCCCAGGGTCGCCGCCCATGCTTGAATACATTACTCCGGATGACAAAGAAGCGCAATCTATTTTGTAAGCTTCATGTGAACTACGTCTCCATCCCCTTCCCAGCTTATCAGTTGGTCGACCATTTGTTGGTTTACATCAATCTCTTTGTGTGCGGAGATGAGTCGTTTATTTTAGATCCGGCTTGAGTGAAAATTTTCTGTCATTAAAGATCTTATCTTGAGAGGAAAACTATTAAAATGTATGAATCAATTAGCTACCATGCGTTCCAATTAATTAGACGTTCCAATTAATTAGAAGTTCCAACTAATTAGACGTTTCAATTCATTAGAAGTTCAAATCATTTGACTACTTGAAAAATCACGAATTCTTCAGAAACCTTAATTTGTTATTCAAATTCTTCTTTAAACCCGTCTCTTATTTCTTTATCAACTGTTTTAATTAATAAAAAAACTATAAGTCGTCTGCGTAAAGCTCCTGTCGTGAATAAGCAGTTCAATTGCTGCGACTCCGCTTTCAGCCCGGTGGGCAGATCACTTAGGAGACATGCTGCAATCAAACCACACTAGAGGTCGGACCGGGTACCCGCAGGATTCCCGTGGGAACGGGAATGAAAATTAATTTCGGGACGGGAAAAGTCGGGAACCGAGAATAGGTTTTCGGGACGGGAACGGGAATCAACTTTTAAATCGAGAACGGGAAAAACGGGAATAAAAGTTATTGGGATTGGATTCTTTAACAATGATTTTTCAGCAAACTTCTAAGTATGGAAATCTCTATTTCATCGATAATCCGTAATTAAAATAAGTAACAAATGCAATAGAAATTTCTAACGAAGCCACCATTGCCAATGTCAAAATCTCCAGCACTACATTTGAAGTTGTTATGGCGAGTCCAATTATAAGGGAGATTAGAACAAATGGGTGATTATGAAAACTTGTCATGAAATCAAAATGGTCAGTTATATTATTTTTGAATAATTACTTTGAATTTGAATGATTAATTTCCAAATGATTGCTCAGTTGATCATTTTGACAGAAGAAAATATGCCCATTGATTTTATTCATATGACAGCATGTCTGTTGCATCCCCAGCAGTGTTATTTTCGTTTTATAAAATAATTATAGTTTTAATTTCAGTTTCGTTTTGAAAATATATTAATTTACAAATTTAAACACTGTTTTTTATATCTAAAAAAATAAATTGATCATAAAATGAAACGGTAAAATAGAACTGTAAATTAACAACAAATGAGTTTAAAAAATAAACAGTCAATTGAAATATTATAAGAATTGATTAAGTAAATTATTGATTAATAACAAATTTGAAGTATAACAACAAATCTATGATTAAAATAAGTGATAATTTAATTCACAAAACGAAGCGGTAATAAAATAAATGGCGCTACCTTCATAAAGCTCAGAGATAATGTTTATACAAAGACATATACTTTTTATAAAAGTTATTCATTTGCATATTATAGCATATCAAAAAATTTATTTAATTTTCGTATTGAAAATAATTATAGATTTTATTTCATTTTCGTTTTGAAAATAATTATAGTTTTTATTTCAGTTTTGTTTTGGAAATAATTATAGTTTTTATTTTCGTTTTCGTTTTGAAAATAAATTTAGTTTTTATTTTCGTTTTCTTGGAACGATTATTCAGAATTGTCGTTTTCGTTACGAAAATAACACTGATCCATAGTATGAAAGAATAATAAGAAAAAAGTTTGAGATAGAAAAGAAATAAATACCAAGACTTTCATTAGAGAAAATTTAATTCTATTTTGTACAGCCAGACCAAGCTACAGTGCCGTTGAGAAAAAAAACAAATTGTGGTTATTTAGACCTATTAACGGTTTAACCCGTGTGACAAGCAATAAAGACTTGATTGAATTAGTCAAAAACAATGAATAACTTCAATACTTTCATTTCAATAAATATTTGAAATTTAAATCGTTTAACAAAAAATTATTAAAAGAAATATTCTCTGACTTTCAAATAATAAATTTTAAGACATGTTAGGACTAGCAAGTTGGGACCAGTGAAAACGGCAGCAAAAATAAATAATAATTAGAAAAACTTCGAGAGCGGGTCGGGACCGGGAATCGAGTTGCGGGAACAGGACGGAACGGGGGAAAAAATCGGGAACGGGACGGGACCGGGAATGAAAAATTTTCAATGTCCGACCTCTGTTTTCCCTCACAAACTCACATTCTACTTTCGACTCCAGAATTTATGAAAAGGCGCTATACAAATATGTTTGATTGAATTGGACGCTTCATTGATTGTTCCTTTGATTTCACCAACAAGTTCGCCCAACAACCACGTTTTTAAAGCAGCTATTTGCTAGATTAAAAAGCTTGGTGACTCAGAAGCCAATCTTTAATTTTTTTCTAGTATCAAGATTCGGATCCGTGAATCTCAAATACTCGCACCCGTCCCATTTCTAACTCACACTTCAATTGAAAAACTCTTTTTTTAGTAATAATATTAATTCACTCTGCATGTTTTTAAAACCTTTTCACACCTTTTTCAAAGCTATAGAGCCACAATCAGCACCTTCAAATCAATCCAATTTGTGATTGCCTGTTTGACGTTCTCAGTTCTCATATCAAAGTGCCAACTTTAATAAAATACTCAGTTCATTCCACAGATTTATAATGATTTCTTAATCAATCACTCAAAACTTATACAGCGCCTTTCACATAAAAAACAAAATATTTCCAAGCTCGATGGGTTTATAGGATCACTTTTTACTTCTACTAACCTTTGTATAATCGAACCGCCTGTGTTCATACTTCAGTTCTTGTTCCTTCATAAGGTCCCTCTTCTTCATGTAATCTACTTCGTTTGCAGGCAAGCTCTTCTCAACGCCACGGTTTGGGAGTGCTGAAATGTGAAAAACTTGCAAAATTAAGGCAAATAAAAATGTCAGGCAAATCATTGCTCTGAAATGAATTATCCTAGAATCTCGTTTAAGACTTTGAATATTTTTGACAATTATGAATATCAATATCGTCTAAAATAATGAAGTTCAACGCAATTATCCTTTTATTCCTTCGACCAGAGTCTTATATACCCGGTTGAATATGAGTTTAGGAATTATACAAGTGCATTTAATTTATAAAACTCACGTCAGATAGTACTGTATAAAAATATAACAATAGAACACGCACTAAAAATTCTAGTGTTAGACTTTCTTCATTATCATCATCATCATCATCTTCTTCTTCATTCTCGTCATGATCATCATTATCATCATCATCATCAAAAGGTTTACCTAATGGAGCATGTGTTGTGACTGGGTGGAGTACAGGTGTGGTGATGATAATGATGTTGATGGAGCATCATCATCTTGATCACTTTCATCATCAACACCACCACTACCATCATCATCATCATCATCGTCGTCGTCATCATCATCATCATCATTTGAACCATTTTTTATTTGGTTTATAAATCAATCACGCTGAAACTTGTTTGAGGTTAAACCTATTGACAAAGTTACAGAGATGCTTTTTGGTATGTTAGCTTTTCTTTGCAAAGTTCAATCAATGCAACGATTATCCGACTTCCGATCGGACTTGTCATAAGAATGCCTCTTTGTGCGACTTTCTTCACTTCGCCAATGACGTCAATCGACCATTTGCTCTCGATAAAGTGCCGCTTTTTTTATATAATTACAGAAAAGTCATGAAATTATAATAATATTTTTTTTATCTAATTTTTAAATGCAGGCTTTTATATCTTATTTTTAAAATACAGGCTATTAATAAGTTGGTGCACTAATATCATATGATCTAAAGCTTTTATTTAATTATTTTTAATTAGAGAACCATTTAGAAAATTGTTTATATAAAATAGAGACTAAATAATTAAACCCATCTGCCTATGAGAAAAAGTGAAAATTGTTTGCAAAATTACAAAATCTTAATTTTTAAAAATGTTTTAAAAAATTGTCAAATACGCTGAGTCTAAATTTTCGTTTCCATAGACGTTTGTTGCAGCCATGTAGAACCGATCTACAGCAGTTCTTGCTGAAAGTCGCTGAAGATGTAGTTTGCACCAACACCACAACAAGCCTCAAACAGCTCCACATGTTTTCAATCTTTAATTTCACAAACACATTTTATATAATCTATAAGTTATATTATAAATGATGAGTGTGATTTTGATTTTATTTAAATAAATAAAAATTTGGTTTAACAAGTTCTAAATTAACTATTTTTTCTTAATTAATGAAAAATTTATTTTAAAACTATTCTTTTATTAATACCCTTTACCCGTTTTTACTGCTACCGTCACAACTATTATAATCAATTTTCACATTATGATTATCATTATTTTTATCAATTCTATTTTCATCATTTTTAACACAACCGTTGTACTTGAATTCATCATTATCATTTCTGAAAGCCTACGTTTTCTCATCATCCTCTTCAACATCATCATTATCATCATCTTCAACATCATCATCAACTTTATGACCCTCACCCTCATAATCTTCTTTAGGACCACCATCATCATCACCCTCTTCATCATCACCACCACCATTTTCTTCACCATCATCGTCATCATCACCTTGACAAGCATCAAAACCATCACCATCATCACCATCATTATCAACACCACCATCATCACCATCATCACCCTCTTCATCATCACCACCATCATTTTCTTCACCATCATCTTGACAAGCATCAAAACCATCACCATCATCACCATCATTATCATCATCATTATCAACACCACCATCATCATCATTATCACCATCATTATCAACACCATCATCATCACCATCATCACCCCCACCATCATCACCATCTTCATCATCATCACCACCATTTTCTTCACCATCATCATCATCATCATCATCATCATCGTGAGTAGCCGATTCAGCACACAAGGCAGCAATCTTCTCGTCGTACAGCCTCCTTCCTTCTTCGCCTTGTGCCTTGACGCTCTTGAACAACTCCTGTGTGGTGGTGGTGGTCGTGGTGGTGGTGGTCGTGGTGGTGGTGGTCGTGGTGGTGGTAGTGGTGGTGGTTGTGGTGGTGGTCGTGGTGGTGGTTGTGGTGGTGGTCGTGTTGGTGGTCGTGGTGGTGGTCGTGGTGGTGGTCGTGGTGGTGGTTGTGGTGGTGGTCGTGGTGGTGGTCGTGGTGGTGGTCGTGGTGGTGGTCGTGGTGGTGGTCGTGTTGGTGGTCGTGGTGGTGGTCGTGGTGGTGGTCGTGGGAAAGGGCATGGCAAAAGAGACTTATTCAAGAAGCCAGAGATTAGTTTAAAACTGAACTGTTACAATTTAGTTTGGTGTTCATTTTTGTTCTCGCATGCATATAATTTGGGATGTGATGGGGCGGAGGGGGGAAGGGAAGAGGAGGGGGGAAGAGAGAGGGAGGGGAGAGGAAGGAGGGAAGGAGGGGAAAGGGAGGGGGTGGGGAAGAGAGGGGGGAGTAAATTGTATGCGTCTTTGTGCCGATGATGGAGAGAGAAAGACGTGCATGAATAGAAGATGGTTTGGTCTGGAGAAAAGGGTGTAGGCAAGAGATGGCCAAATTAAAAGATGCTGTAGTGTGGGAAGGTGTGGTGAAAAGATGGTGTGGTGTAGAGATAGTGTGGTATGGTTTGGAATAAAAAGTGGGTAGTGTTCAAAATTGCTGTGTGAATGAATGGTTTTAACAGAAACATAATAAAAGCATCATCATGAAATCATCATCACCATTCTCATCTTAATCATCATTATCATCACCACCCCCATCATCACCATCACCACCATCATCATCATCATCACCACCATCATCATCATCACCACCATCACTCCCACCACCATCATCATCATCACTCCCACACTCACCTCAGCGCCCTCGTAGCTGAGGATCCCGACCACACTGACGGGCGCCTTCTTGAGACATGCGAAGCCTGTGCCGAAGCAAAACAAGTCAAAGTAGTTTTCCAAGATCCCAGTTGAAGGCAGTCATTGGCGTATCCAGCCCCCAATGAAAGGGAAGGGCTTGTTTTTATGTTTTTTTATTGAGTAAATAAATGTTTGCATCATTTAAACACAAAGACAAAATATGCTTATTATTTATTCGAAAATTTGAATTGTTTTTTTTTACATAATATTGAAAAAATAGTTTATTTACATAATAATATTATTAATAAACAGAAAAATATTTACTTACATAATAATACTATTAATAAACAGAAAAATATTTACTTACATAATAATATTATTAATATACAGAAAATTATTTACTTACATAATAATATTATTAATATACAGAAAAATATTTATTCACATAATAATATTATTAATATACAGAAAAATATGTATTCACATAATAATATTATTAATGTACAGAAAAATATTTATTCACATAATAATATTATTAATGTACAGAAAAATATTTATTCACATAATATACGGAAATAAATTATTCTTTAAAGAAACTTTCGAGGGTTACTGGTAAACAAATGGTTATATGTATATACCTATAGTAAAATAGGTATACCTATACCTATACTATATATATATATATATGGTTATATGTAACTAATTGTTAATATTTTATATGTGAGTATGCACTAGAGATCGGACCGGGTACCCGCGGGTACCTGCGGGACTCCCGCGGGAACGGGAATGCAATTAATTTCGAGACGGGAAAAGTCGGGAACCGGGAATAGGTTTTCTGGACGGGAACGGGAATCAACTTTTAAATCGGGAACGGGAAAAACGGGAATAACATTTATTGGGATTGGATTCTTTAACAATGATTTTTCAGCAAACTTCTAAGTATGGAAATCTTTATTTCATCGATAATCCGTACTTAAAATAAGTATTAAATGCAATGGAAATTTATAACGAAGCCAATGTCAAAATCTCCAACATTACATTTGAAGTTGTTATGGCGAGTCCAAATATTAGAGAGATTAGAACAAATGGGTGATGATGAAAACTTGTAAGATGAAATCAAAGTGGTCAGTTAAATTATTTTTATTTTATAAATTAATACTTTGAATTTGAATGATTAATTTCCAAATGATTGCTCAGTTGATCATTTCGACAAAAGAAAAGATGCCATTGATCTTATTCATATGACAGCATGTCTGTTGCATCCCCAGTATGAAAGAATAATAGGAAAAAAGTTTGGGATAGAAGAGAAATAAATACCAAGACTTTCATTAGAGAAAATTTAATTCCATTTTGTACAGCCAGACCAAGCTGCAGTGCCGTTGAGAAAAAAAAACAAATGATGCTTATTTAGACCTTTATGTTGGTTTTTATAGCGTAAGAATTATTATAAAATTATTATACTATCAAATTATACGAATGATTTTATATTTGCAGTTGTGGAGAATAAGAATGTTGTCAAAAAACATATTTCTAACATTATTGAGGAATTAATAATAATGAACGAAGAAAAAAACTCAGAAGAAGATGAATTGTAAAAATATTCACAATTACGTCCCAACAAAATGGAAGATTATAAAAATGTTTTATTTTATTGGAGTAAAAGGAGCAAGTTTCCAATACTACAAGAAGAAGCCAAAATTTTGTTTAGTATATCTGCAAGCTATATTCCCTGTGAACGGAATTTTTCAAAATGTGGTCGTTTAACTTCAGACCCAAAATCATCTCATTTGGAAGCTAAAACTCTTAACGGTTTAACCCGTGGGAAAAGCAATAAAGACTTGATTGAATTACTCAAAAACAATGACTAACTTTAATACTTTCATTTCAATAAATATTTGAAATTTAAATCGTTAAAAAAAATTTATTAAAAGAAATATTCTCTGACTTTCAAATAATAAATTTTAAGAAATGTTAGGACTAGCAAGTTGGGACCAGTGAAAACGGCAGCCAAATTAAATAGTAAAAAAAATTGGGAACGGGTCGGGACCGGGAATCGAGTTGCAGGAACGGGACGGGATACAAAATTCTGATGGCCCATCGGGAACGAGACGGGACGGGAAAACAAATTTCGGGAACGGGACGGGACCGGGACTCGAAAAACATTTAAAAACATTTTTCTAAATGTGTTTCCATTTATAAAGAAGGGGGCCTCCCCTTGCTCCCCACTCGATACGCCTATGTGGCCAGCAGTACAGGCCATGGAGCACCTCCAAGAACTTCATTACGGACGCAATGCGCTGGTAAGAATGACAATTAGAGGAAGTTACAAGCATTCAGCGTGAAGCACAACCAATTAGGCGCCCTTGTACAAGAGTGAAATAGATGGCGTTATACGTAAATAATAATAAAATTAATAATAATAATAAAATTAATAATAATAAAATTAATAATAAAATTAATAATAATAAAATTAATAATAATAAAATTAATAATAATAAAATTAATAATAATAAAATTAATAATAATAAAATTAATAATAATAAAATTAATAATAATAAAATTAATAATAATAAAATTAATAATAATAAAATTAATACTAATAAAATTAATAATAATAAAATTAATAATAATAACATTAATAATAAAAACATTAATAATAAAAACATTAATAATAATAAAATTAATAATAATAACATTATGCAGCAATCAAACAAACGAAGGAAGGGAAGGAAGGAAGGAAGGAAGGAAGGAAGGAAGGAAGGAAGGAAGGAAGGAAGGAAGGAAGGAAGGAAGGAAGGAAGGAAGGAAGGAAGGAAGGAAGGAAGGAAGGAAGGAAGGAAGGAAGGAAGGAAGGAAGGAAGGAAGGAAGGAAGGAAGGAAGGAAGGAAGGAAGGAAGGAAGGAAGGAAGGAAGGAAGGAAGGAAGGAAGGAAGGAAGGAAGGAAGGAAGGAAGGAAGGAAGGAAGGAAGGAAGGAAGGAAGGAAGGAAGGAAGGAAGGAAGGAAGGAAGGAAGGAAGGAAGGAAGGAAGGAAGGAAGGAAGGGACGAACCAAGTTTGTTGCGCAGCATGGAGAAGACGACAGGAATGTTGTTGAGTCTGCCGCTCGTGATCACCCTCTCCACACTCTCCTGCATGCCCCCTGTCGTCGTGGTGATGATGATGATGATGATGATGATGATGATGATGATGATGATGATGATGATGATGATGATGATGATGATGATGATGAAGATGAGGACGATGATGATCATCATAAGGAATTTCTAACCGGAAGAACGTCCCTTCTCGATGTTGGTGGCCATGATGATCATCTTGACCTTTTTATTTACGCCCAGGTACTTGCACACCTCCTTCATGCCGTAGACCAGTCGCTTGCGTATGCGTGCCTGAGTGGTGATGATGATGATGATGATGGGGTTGGTGGTAGTTGTGATAGTGGTAGTGATGATTGTAGTGGTGGTGATGATGATGATGGGGTTGGTGGGGTTGGTGGTAGTTGTGATAGTGGTAGTGATGATTGTAGTGGTGGTGATGATGATTGTGGTAGTAGTGATGGTGATAATGGAATGGTGGTGGTAGGGTGGCTTGTAGCAGTAGTGGCGGTAGTAGTGGTGGTGGCGACAACAACAACAACTACAACAAAAACAATAACAACAGCAACAAGTACAAACACCTTGAGGGGGTCTCTGGTGTAGAGGGTGGTTTGGAAGCGGATGAGGGTCCTGAGAAATTCCAGACAGCTCTCGTCCAACTGCTTGCTCAGCTCCTGGTCGCAGTAGCTGCATGGTTGCCATGGTGATGTTTGTGCTGATGGTAACTATGATTATAGTTAATTTATCATCACTATCTCAATCATCTTACCGTAAACATCATCATCATCATCGTCATCATCATCATCATAGTCATGATGATAGTTACTCGACGGCATTCACACACCACCTCCATCACACCAACACCACTCTACCACACCACCTCCACACTACCTCTACCACCTCCTCCACCACTTCACCACTCCTTATCAACAAAACCAACACCACTCCACACCACTCCACACCTCAACCAACCAACCAACCACCAAACAACCACACGACCACTCCACACTACTCCACCATCACTCCACACCAAACCACCACTAAAATTCCATCATACACCACTCTATCAAACGCAACACATCCCCCACACCCCTCCACTCCAACACCAAACAACCACTCCTCTTCAACCAAACCACCTTTATCACCCACACCTCAGCCACTTCCATCACCTCAACCAACCAACCACCTCCACCACTTCATACCAACCACCCCCCTCCACACCACCTCAACCACTCCACCAACCAACCACCTCCACCACACCAAACCACCTCCATCCCCGCCTACACACCACCACATCACCACACCAACACTACTATCACCACACCACCACACCACCACAGTACCACACCACCACAGCACCACACCACCACTACTATCACCACACCACCACAGCACCACAGCACCACAGCACCACACCACTACTACCACCACCACAGCACCACACCACCACAGCACCACATCACCACACCACCATAGCACCACACCACTACTACCACCACCACACCCCATCACCACCACACCACCACCACACCACCACCACACCACATCACCCCCACAGTACCACTACTATCACCACACCACCACACACTCTCTGAATCTGAGAGAATGCACTTGCTGGATGACGTGGTGGGGTGTGTTGCTGAGGTGAGGCAGGGTGGTGGTCGGAGGGGAGGGGAAGAGCAGGATGAAGTGGTCTGGGTGTGGTGGTGGTGATAGTGATAGTGGTGATAGTAGTGGTAGTGATGATAGTGGTGGTAGTGGTTGTGGTAGGGGTGCTTTTTTGAGGCATATATATGAAATGTGGTGTGGTATATCTGGCTGAGGTGGTAGTGGAAGTAGTGGTGGTGGTCGTGATGTGATACACTGCAATGCATACCGTGAAATAACAGATTTTTCAGACACATTCATAGACAGCATCATTTAAAAAAAAAGGATTTATCACATGTGGCATAATGCCTCTGAAATGTGGTGGTGAAGGTAGCCAAGTGTGTAACGACCATTGGCTTGACCAATGCCTAATGGTCCAACGTTGGAGTGCAACCGATGCCCTAGTAACCCATAGACGCAAATTGACAGATTTACAGACTGAAAGCCAGATTGGATTAGACGCCACCATAATAATGCTCGTCATCCTTATACTAATGATAATACAAGTAATAATAAATAAATTCATTCATTAATCACAAATTCCTTCAAGGCCAATCGATGCTTCCCTCTCAAAACCCCCCCCCCACGAGCATTTGCTCGCCACAACAATTCTTTTCCCAAAAGCCAAGAAATTAGTTATAAATCAATACGTATACGCACACACCACCACAATAATTTGGTTTACAAATTTTCCCAAAAAACCAAATCATGAATTTCAAATCGATTAAATATAGAATATTACTCAAAACACTCTGATCGACCGGCCATTTACCGTCCTCCAGCGCCAGGGGCAGGTCGTAGAGTTCGTGCAGCCTCTCAAGCGACCTGGTCCGCAACAGTCCCACACTCTGCAAGAACTCTGAGCGCTTCAGCAGGCGGTCTTTGAGAATTACCTGATGGAGATGGTGTGGTGGTGGTGGTGTGGGGAGGTGGTGTGGTTCTTGTCGCAGTGGTGCTTGTTGTCTTATGGATGGTGGTTGGTGAGGTGTTTGTGAAACATATATGCTTGTATACATACATACATACATACATACATACATACATACATACATACATACATACATACATCTACGCGATTTTTTGGCAGGCTGTTCTAATTTCGCTGAGTCATTTTTGCGTTTATTTCGTTAATAAAGTGTCGTGTAGTTGAGAAGTTCGGATTTTGTTTTGCGGTTTAGTCAGGAGAGTTTATTAATATTTCCAAAACTCATAATTTCATTATTTTATTAGAGTATTTAAACTTAATTTTCATATCTCGTGGTTTTACCTGTGCTTTTTTTTTTCAACTTAACTGACCTACCTGTGTTTATTATAATTAATTATTATAATAGATATAGTTTATTATAATTAATTATTTTATAGTGCTTATTATGTCGAAGTGCTACAGGTGCAACAAGGGAGCCAAAGATGGCTTGATGTGTTGCATGTGTAATACAATTATGCATGGCAAATGTATTGGTTTGTCAGATGATTTTATTCATTCTTTGAGTTCAATCAGGAACCTAAAGGTCTTTTGTGATGAGTGTTTACGCAACGCAGAAAGTTTAAAATCGTCAGTAAAAATTGATGACCTATCGGCTGATGTAAAAAAGTTGATAGATTTAAATGCATCAACTGCGAAGGAAATAAATGATTTGAAAAAACTTGTAGGTGAATATGGCAAGGGAATTGATGAAATTACTTCTGCTGATAAGTTGATTGAAGGATCAGTTGAGAAATTAAAAAAAGAAATGAGTGTCTCTTGGGCCTCGATTGTTGGCAGTGAGATTAAAAAGAGTGTTGATGGAGTCAATGTTGAACTCAAATCAATGAAGAAAGCCATAGATGCCTCAAGCGAAACAAAGGCTAGAGAGAACAATATCATTTTGTTTAATTTAAATGAGAGCAATGTCAAAGGTCATGATAGAGATGCTATCATTGACCTGTTTAAAAAGATAACTGATGATACCATTAAAAATGATGATGTTTCGACAGTCACCAGGCAGGGTAGACTTGATGAGGGCTCTGACAAGATCAGACCCATTGTTATTAGATTTAAGTCCCAAGCTTCCAAAACAATGGTTCTTAAAAATTCTCACAGAATTAAAACATTGCCAGGTGAGGTTGCTAAAGTAAAAATTTTTCATGATTTAACTCATGAACAGAGAAATGAGTTCAATAAACTGGTGGATGAGGCAAAAGAGGTAGTAAAAAATGGTGATGGTAGTTTTTTTACCCGGGTAATAGGTCCTGTAGGGAGATGGAAAATAGTAAAAATTTTGAAAAAATCAAATTTGTAAATTTTGGACTTTTGAATATAAGATCTATTGTTTTTAAATATAATGAGGTTTATGAATTGATACATGAGGGGTTGGATATTTTTGTGTTGACGGAAACATGGCATGGATCACATGATGAAATTTCAGTACGGAAGGCAATGCCTCCTGGTTATAATTTTGTTGATTTTTTAAGACCACTTGATCCATTTCATGGTGGTTTAATTATTTATTATAAGTCTGTTTTCAAGTGTAAACGATTGGATTTACCTAAAATATCCACTTTTGAGGCTGTTGCTTTGAAACTTTTTTGTTATAAATGTGATTTTATTGTATTAGCTATTTATAGGCCTGGATCAGCACCAGTCTCTCCTTTATTTTTTACGGAACTCACTTTGGTTTTGGAAAATGTTTCAATTTTAGCGTCTCATCTTGTTTTAGCTGGCGATTTTAATGTTAGGGTTGATAGACCTGATCATCCGAATGCTGTCATGCTACATGATGTTTTTGAAAATTTCCATTTAATTAATAGAGTAAATGAGCCCACTCATAATTTGGGTGGTGTACTGGATCTGATTGTGACTTCTTGTGAGCTGCCTGTTTCCGATATTAAAGTTTTTCCAAGTGGGATTTTTCTGACCATGGTTTTATTAAGGTACGTCTGCCATTTGAAGTAAAACCTCCAAGGATTGCAAAAAAGCTTGTTCGATCTTGGAAACGTATGAAAGAGGATTTATTTGTCTCTTTAGTACTTGATTCTCCTATAAGTAAGCCATGTTCAAACAATGATGTTGATGAGCTGCTTGAACTTTTTAACAAAGAAATTAAAAGAATTGTAGATATAGTTGCGCCTCTTCATATGGCCAAGTGTAGACGAGAGCCAATGGCTCCATGGTTTGATGGAGAATGCAGGCAGGCAAAAAGAGATTGTCGCAAAAAAGAAAGAAAATACAGGAAAACTTTGCAAATTGTTGATAAAAACAATTTTATCACTGCCTGTAGATCGAAAAATTGCCTTCTTGTAGGAAAAAGAAACTTATACTGGAAAAATCTTGTAGATGAAAATAGAATGAAACCAAAGCAACTTTGGAATATTATCAATAAACTGTTGTGTGATGAGTCGGATTTTGCTGATGCTGAGACTGATTTTTCTGCAAACACGTTTTTACATTTCTTTAGCAATAAGGTAGAAAGAGTAAGACAAGACACAGAAAATTGTGATGTAAATGACAATTTGATGTTTTCTGATTCTGAGATTCCGGAGAATTATAAATTGTCAAGTTTTTCTATCTTAAGTGAAGACTATGTAATAAAAGTTGTTTTAGATTCGCCAAATAAAACATGTTCATTGGATTGTTTACCAACATTTGTTTTCAAAAAATATATTAACTTGTTTTCAAAATTTTTAACAAGTTTTATTAATCTTAGTCTAAATTTGGGTAAATTTCCTAATTTATGTAAACATGCGCTAGTTGTTCCACTATTGAAAAAAGATGGCTCAGACATAAATAGTATAAATAATTATAGACCGGTTTCAAATCTTTCTTTTATTTCAAAGTTAATTGAACGCATTGTAGCTAAAGAACTGTTAGAGTATTTGACCTTCAATAGTCTATTGCCTGTGTACCAATCAGGGTACAGGCAGTTTCATTCCACTGAGACTGCTTTGTTACAAGTACTTTCTAGCTTATATGCAGCTATGGATAAAAATGAGACATCAATATTGGCATTTTTGGACATGAGTGCAGCGTTTGACTGTGTTGATCATAGTATTCTATTGGAGCGACTTAGTCGCAGTTTTGGAATAACTGGGGTTGTTTATTCATGGTTCGAATCATATTTATTTAATCGTTCACAACAAGTTTCTTATAAAAGTGAGTTGTCTGAAAATCAGATTATCACACATGGTGTACCACAGGGTTCTGTTCTTGGTCCGATTCTTTTTCTTTTGTATACTTCAGATGTTTTTAAAATTATTGAATCTTCTGGATTTTTGGGTCACTCATATGCTGATGATATACAGTTGATCGTCAGTTGTTCCCCGTTTGAATTTCAGAATTCAATTGATAAGTTAGTAAAATGCTTATCAAATATCGATTTATGGATGTCAGCAAATCGATTGAAGTTAAATCAAAGCAAAACCAAAATACTACCGATAGGCACTTGGCAGCAGCTTTCTAGGATTGAGGTAGACCATGTTGTTATTGATGGCGAAGATATTGAACTATCCTCTCAAGCAACTAATCTGGGTTTTATTTTTGATAAAAAACTTACAATGAATGAACACATTAAGCATTTGACCGGCACATGTTCTTATCAGCTGCGCAAATTAATGTCAATCAGAAGGTCATTAACTACTGCTACCACACAAGGTCTGGTACATGCGTTCATTCACTCTCGGTTGGACTACTGCAACAGTCTTTTTTGGGGTTTACCTGAGAGATCGATCGGTATGCTTCAGTCCATTCAGAACCGTGCTGCTAAAGTTGTAGTTGGCGCATATAAATATGACCACGTCACACCTATTTTTAAGGAACTCCATTGGTTGAGAGTGGATAAGCGAATTATTTTTAAGATATGCATGCTGATGTATAAGTGCTTAAATGGACGTGCACCAAAATACCTTATGGATAGGTGCACTTTGAAAACCAACACTTTGCAACCCTATCGATTGCGTTCTGATGAGGTGAACTACTTGGCTGTTCCACCCACACGTTTAAAAATAGGGACAAGACAATTTTCTGTGTCTGGCCCTCTTGTATGGAACAGCTTGCCAAATCAATTGCGGCAGCTGGGCTTAACGGCTAAGATGTTTAATGATATGCTGAAAACATATTTGTTTTCACTGTCATGAAATTAATGTTTAGAGCGCTATTGAGATTTATTAAATGGCGCTATATAAATATTCTGATAGATAGATAGATAGATACATACATACATACATACATACATACATACATACATACATACATACATACATACATACAGACATACATACATGCATACATACATACATACATACATACATACATACACACACACATACACACTCACACACACATACACACACACACACACACACACACACACACACACACACACACACACACACACACACACACACACACACACACACACACACACACACACACACACACACACACACACACACACACACACACACACACACACACACACACACAAACAAACTCACACACACCTTCTTCAGTCTGGATGGTCTCTTAACCTTGGGTTGTTCCCGCTCTTTTCCTCTCTTGCTCACCTCGGGGAGCGCACTGGAAGCCTGCACCGCTGAGCGCCTCTGTCAGTTTGTTCGTTTGTCTGAGGCAACTCCCGTTTAAATCCGGGTGCACAATATTCCAAACATTATTTGTAGTATTTTTGTATTATTTACATGTGCACAGTGCCTAGTGAGTTTTATATTAGTTTGCGCTGTATACGTAGTGAGTTGTATTCGTGTGTACTCAATGCTTTTAGTGAGTTGTCTTTGGGGAGTGTGTTCACGAGTTGTTGCAGGTGTTTGCTCTTTCAGAAAAGTTGCTTAAAATGGCGAATAATTGTAAATTAAGGCCGATGAAGTCACTAAAATGATGATGATGACGACGGTGATGATGATGATGGCGATGTTGATGATGACGATGTTGATGATGATGACGATGTTGATGATGATGACGATGATGATGACGAAGATGATGATGATGATGATGACGATGATGATGACGATGATGATGATGATGACGATGACCTTTTGGGACTTTGAAGCCTCTTCTTTCATCTTCTGGGACTGCAGTGAGTAAGTTAAGTTCTCACGTTGCCATAGTAGATATTATTTTAGAGCTGTGCTTTAATCTACGTTAACTTTCGATTAACGCGTTAATCAATTAACGACCTTAAATATTTTAACGCATTTTAAAAAAATTACTAGACTCCCGATTTAAAAATGGGTAATGTTTTCAATTAAATGAAAGCGTTAAAGAAAACCTCAAAAACTATACAGCCTTCACCAAACAAAAGACTCCAAACATATGTAACTTCAGATTCTGAAGATACCTCAATGATTACCAAGTTAATCATTAAACGTTATAGAACAGAATCTGAGGTATGCATTGAGAGTTGTCCTCTTGTTTGGGGGCAACAACACAAAGGGACATATCTGGCTCTTGCGAAACTGGCAAGAAAGTACTTTTCATCCCCTGCAAGTACAGTTCCATGTGAACGTCTATTCAGCTTGTCAGGACACATAGTTAGCAAGAAAGAAGTTTGTTTAGGTCCATCTAATGTTGAAAACTTGTTTGCTTGAGCAACTGGCTCAAAAATGAGGTGTGACAATTGCATTTTTTATCACTCATGGATTCATTTTTTTTCTTTAAATTTGAATTTTTTTTCCAATTCTGATAAAATTTGCATTACAGTTGTAAGAAAAAAAATTTAAAATACTATTTCATACTAATGTCAAATATGCTAAGAACATTGTGTTAAAATACGACTAACACACGATAAATATCTTTAATCGAACGATTAACGGCGATTAAAATTTTTAAGCGTGGAACTAATTAAAATTAAACTTTTTTGTAATTATTTGAATGAATTATTCATTTGAATCACAAGCGTGGAACAGCTCTAGTTATTTTATAACTGAATTATTTCAAAGAATTGATTGTCTCACGTGCAGAATCATATCGAAGAGACTGAGTTCGATCGGCTGCTTGTGGCCTGGCTTGCGACGCTCTTGTGGTGCTTGTTGTTTGCATTTCAGTGGTGCTTGTTTGGTATTTTGTGGTTGTTGTTGTTGTTGTTTTGATTTCAGTTGTGGTTGTTGGTTGGCGTTTAGTGGTTGTTGTTGACGCTGTGAGCTTGATTGTTGTTGACAAAGGGTGTGTTTTTCAAGTTTGGAGAATGCTTGTTGCTGCAAGCAAGGGAAGTCGTTGTCTGTGAAGGCAGCTTCGGGTGGAGGCTCGTGTTGTTGTTGTTGTTGTGTATGGTTTTTTGTTTGTTGCTGTTGTTGTTTTTTAGGTTGTTGACTTGGTTTTTTATTTTTTTGTTTTGGATCCTTTTTCGATGAAGTTATATTGGATTGTTGTTTTTTCTGCATGATAGAGCAGGCCTTGTGCATCAGAGAGTTTGGTTGTCGAGTGTAGTTGTCGGAAGATTTTGATCTTTTGTATAGTTGTTGTTGTTGTTGTGGTATATATTTTTGGAATGTATCTTTTGATTGTTTAAGAGTTGAAGAAGCTTTCATTTCAAGTTTCTCGACTAAAAGTGCTTGTTGTTTTGGTTGTTTTGGTTGTTTGTGCTGTTGCTTTTTTGTTTTTATTTCATTCCAGGCTTCTTCGCCCTCCAAACCTCTTGTTTCTCCTGCTGCCACTTTTGAAAAAACAATTAACATCTTTTTAATATCTTTTTAACATCTTTTAAATATTTTGTAAATATCTTTTTAATATATTTTAAATATCTTTTTAATATATTTTAAATATCTTTTTAATATATTTTAAATATCTTTTTAATATATTTTAAATATCTTTTTAATATATTTTAAATATCTTTTTAATATATTTTAAATATCTTTTTAATATATTTTAAATATCTTTTTAATATATTTTAAATATCTTTTTAATATATTTTAAATATCTTTTTAATATATTTTAAATATCTTTTTAATATATTTTAAATATCTTTTTAATATATTTTAAATATCTTTTTAATATATTTTAAACATCTTTTTAATATATTTTAAATATATTTTAAATATCTTTTAAATATCTTTTAAATATATTTTTAATATATTTTAAATATATTTTTAATATATTTTAAATATCTTTTTAATATATTTTAAATATCTGTTTAAATATCTTTTTAAATATATTTTTTAATATATTTTTAAATATATTTTTAATATATTTGTAAATATCTTTTTAAATATCTTTTAAAATATCTTTTAAAATATCTTTTTAAATATCTTTTTAATATATTTTAAATATCTTTTTAATATTTTTAAATATCTTTTTAATATATTTTAAATATCTTTTTTATATCCTTATATATCTGGATTTATTAGTCCCATCTATCATGTGTGAGGTGCACCCTTTTCATTGTCAAACTCACGTAAATGGAGAGCTATCGAGAACTAAATTAATAATCAAAAAGTTCGTTCTATACAAAGTCTTTTAAGTAGAGCTGTGCTTTAATCTCTAAAAAGTTAATAGATTAACGCCATTAAAAAAATAACGCTATTAAAATGACCTTTCGGAGCGGATGGCTCGTCGTTTCTAATTCGCTTGAAACTTTTCTCCGCACCAACATCATTACCACCCCCACTAGCACTAGTACCATTACCACCAGCACCACCAGCATTACCAACACCACCACCCTTCCCACAACAACCATCAGTACCAACTCCACCACTCTTCACTTCATTCGGCTGAAGTTGTTGTGGTCTGGAAAGGATGGTCATTGGAGGCCTTGTGTTGGAGTTGAAAAGAAGTTTGTATCCATGTTGTGTATGTTTTTGCTGCTTTTTTGATTGTTGATGTTGTGGTTGTTGTTGTTGTTTTGGATTTGAAAGTGTTGCTTGGAGTGTTTTAGTTTGCCATGAGTTGCTGTGTTGTTGTTTTTGTAGTGGTGGTTGTTGAGATTTTAATTGTAGTTGTTGAGGTTTTAGATGTAGTTGTTGTGGTTGATGTGGTTGCCGGGTAGTATCTGATAAAGAAGGGAAGTCTTCCATGGATTGTTGTTGTTGTTGTTGTTGTAGTTGTTGTTGTAGTTGTTGTTGTTGTTGTAGTTGTTGTTGTTGTTGTTGTGGTAGTTGTAGTTGTTGTTGCCCTTCTGAGAGTTTTCTGGAAAATCCAGCGCTATTTGCCATCCCTACTCTCTTGCTAGCATCACTACTACCAGCACCAATACTGACACTACTACTATCACCATCAACATTGCTACTACTATTATCAGCACCACTGTGTCCCTTCGAGTTGACCACTTTCTTACTAACGACTTCACTCCATGAAAAGAATTTCCCGTTACTGGTTGTGGTGCTCGTGTGTTGTTGCTGTTGTTGTTGCATTGATGTTGGTGTGGTTTCCACACAAGCAGTGGTTGTTGTTGCTGTGAGTTGTTTGTCTGTAATGGGCGCCTGCTGCTGTTTTTTATCAAGTTTAAGTTGTTGATTTTGTGGTAGTTGTTGTGTTAGTAGTTGTTGTAGTTGTTGTTGTTGTAGTTGTTGTAGTTGGTAATCAGAGGGAAGTCCTGACTGTTGCGTACTCATGGAGTTTGTGCCACCCTCTCCAAGCACCCCTCTCTCTTCTTTTCCCTCTCTCACTACTGTGCTCCTTTTCTTCTTCTTCTTCTGCAATATAAAAAAAGATATCGATTTAACTTCAATTAGGTCAAAATAAAAATTTATTTCCATAAAAGACTTTTTGGGAATCTTTGCATTTTATTTAATTTTCTTTAAAGACACATTTAATAGAGTACAAAACCTTTTTTTTGATCAATACAACACTTTCATTCCCCTCCATAACCTCATTATTTCGATTATTATTACTACTATTATTATTATCATTATTATCATTATTATTATTATTATTATTATTATTATTATTGAGTTCATTGCAATTGATATCCTGTTTATCTCTATTGCTGCCATTCTCGCCACAAGTACTTTCATGACGGACACTATTACCGTGACGACTTCTTTGCTGCAGGCATGTCTTGTTTGCAACCTCTTTTTGAGAATTAACTAGGGGCTTTCGGTTGAGGAGGTGGAGGTGAGGTTGATAAGGAATTAGAGTATAAGTTGAAGAGTTGAGAAGAGGGTTTGGCATTCTATAGTTGTTGTCTAGTAAAGTTTCAGGATGAGCTGCATTGATGTTGCTTATATTGTTGTAATTGTTGTTGTAAGGTGCAGAATAGCCTTGCAATCGGGCATTGTGCATGAGAATGTGACGCGGGTTGTGGAACTTTGGGAAAGGGTCATGGGCATATTGAATTGCAGGGCCGTAGTTATAATATGGAGGAAACTTGTTGATAGAATTAGGTGTATAGGAAGAAAGGTTTCGTGAGAGATTACTAGTTTTGAGTGGTAGATGCTGGCCTTTTGGCATAGCAAATCTTCAAAAATTGGATTAATAATAAAGTATTTCATAATAACAAACAAATTTTAATTTATCAATTTAACTATGTGACCAAACATAAGTTTAGAGAGAATATAGTTACAGAATGAAGATAAAAAAATATATTAAAAATGAAGTTAAAATAATTTAATCTGGCAGAAAATAATCCTTGACTAACCCTGATGAATCATTTTCCTGTTCAATCTGTTCAAGTTTTTTAAATGGAATAAATTCCTCTGCATTTGCTGATAAATTTGATTTGGCCATCATTTATTGACTTAAATTTTAAGTCTTTAATTTTAGGATAAGAGCGTTTTAAAGTTTTGAACTTGAATTATTTGCTTTCCAAGTTAAATATTGATTCTTGATATTGAAAAATATTGAATTACATTTTAAAATTTAAAGCAAATCAACTAGTTTTTGCAAATTTAAAAGTTTACTTTTAATTTATAAGAAATTATTATATCATATTTTCAACAAAAAATTTAATTTTCAGTTAATAATTTTTTTTTACATTAGATTAATAATTTTTTAAAACAAAAAATAATTAAACGCTAAAGCTAAATTACCAAATTGGTTAAAAGTTAGTCTAATAACTAGAATAAGGATTGATGAATTTAATTGATTCTTAAATAGTTTCAATAATGGAAGTAAAATTAAATGGCTTTATCCTTTCTTCAATTCTTCATGATCAGCTCAGTTCATCTTCAGACAAAGTTTTATTATTTTCATTAATGTTTTATTATCTAAATTTTAGAATCTAAAATTTAGATTTTAAAATAATAGGATTACTAATTTTTTTCATTTCCATCTCTAGGAAGGGTTTTTAATTGGAGAAAGGATTCGTTTATATTCCGCTGTTATTGACGATTATTCTTCTGCTTCAAAAGAACAGAAGTACATCTATGGTGAAAAAGTCCTAATAAACTTTATTAAATAAAGCACTTATTATTTTGAAATAATATTTTATACAACTAGAATATGAGTATTTGTCTATAACTCAATTAATTTGATTGTATTTTCATTAGGATAGTTTTCAATTAACAAATGTAAGATATTTTCTGTTTTGATAAATTAATGTATATTTGAGCTGTGATTTAATTTGTGAATTAATTAACGACCGTTAAAATGTTTAAAGCCGTGAAATATTTTTACAATTTTAATGCATTTAAACTTATCCAAATCGAACTTTTTTGTTGTTTTGGTTACATTGCCAGCAAGTGAACAAAAACACTACTAATTTACTTTCAACAAACGAATGGGAAAATTTGAATTGACACAAAAATTTCTAATTTCTTAAAGATTTGCAACAGAACTTCTACAGGGTGAAAAATACCTGAAATTTTCAATAGTGTTACTTGCAATTTGTCACTTTACACAAGAAATATGCACTTCAGAAGATGATCTAGCTTATGTCATTCATTTCACACACAAAATTTCTTTCCAATTTGGAGCAGAGAATGAATAATCAGAATATCCAATGGTCAAGAATTGCCCCATCATTAGAACCCCATTTAAAAAATTTCAAAAAATGAAAGATCTTAAGAAACTATAAGAAAAAAAGAAAAGAAAACCTCAAAAACTATACAGCCTTCACCTATCAAAAGACTACAAAAAATTCAGATTCTGAAGATGAAGATACCTCAATGATTATTAAACGTTATAGACAAGAATCTGAGATAGGCTTTGAGAGTTGTTCTCTTGTTTGGTGGCAACAACACGTAATCTGGCTCTTGGGAAACTAGCAAGAAAGTTTTCTGCATGTACAGTTCAATGTGAACGTCTATTCAGCTTGTGGGGACACATAAAAGAGTCTCTTTAGATCCAGCTAATATTGAAAAACTTGTTTGCCTGTGTAACTGGCTCAAAAAGGATGTGTGACAATTGCATTTTTATCATTTATGGATTTTTTTTCTCTAAAATGTGAATTAATTTTAGGAAAAAAAATTATATATTTGTATTACATTTTTAAGGAATTTTTTAACTACTTATTTATACTAATGTCAAATATGCTAAAAACATTGCGTTAAAATACGATTAACGCACGCTTAAAATTATTAATCGAACGATTAACCGCGATTAAACTTTTTAATAGTGGAACAGCTCTAATATAAATATTTTAAAATCAAATAATCGCTTGTTTTGTAGTGGTGAGAGGCATTGTAAGCTGTTGTGACTTGGGCTCTTGGTACGACAATGCTTGCCGCTTGAACACTACAAAAATCAACGATGTTCTCAAACACCAGAAATATGTTGGTTTATTTGCATTACAAACTACATTCACACCTTCTATGCGTCAATACTTGAAGAAACTTTTTATGAAACTAATGTATAATGTATAGTAAAAATGAATCATGAATTTACTTGGTCAAAAGGATATCTTAAAATAAATAGTTAGCTTAGATAATTGTATTACAGTTTACATTATCATGCCTAGCCTAGTTTTGGGGATTCACCTCATTTTGATGTTATATTTTCGCTATCTTATATTCTCATTAAATAAATAGCGCCATATAAATACTTTTGATTGATTGCTTGATTGCTTGAACATGTTTCACTTTCAACATGGTATTGCATTCAATAAGGCTTGCCATCTCTACAGGAGACCATAGGCTGGTACAAGAGTCGCAAGCACTCGACGCAGGCATTGTCCTTCAAGGAGCGAGTACTGCATCAGCAACTGCACGACTTCTTCACCGAACCTCCTCCTCCCAATCAACGACTACTACCCTCACTTTCTTGCATTCAACAAGCCTCCAGCCGAACAGTGGATCCTGGCTCACATCTGCCCTTCCTCTTTCTCCTCCACACCACCAACAACTCCAAGCAACTCTGCTCCTTCAACTTTCAGTGCTCCACAATCAACCACGCGTTAGTCTTTTCATAAAAAATTCATTTTAAAACAATATTTTAAATTAATAATTACACTTAAAAACCGATTTTTCGGACAGTATTAACTAAAAGATATTTTAGTTTTCTGGTTTTTAATTTGCATTCAAGCTGCTCATATAAATAAGAATTGATAGAAATAATGTGACAAGTAAACGCACGCGTATTTAATGAAAATAGTGTAATAAAATAGATAGGGTTTTGTGACTGAGAAAAAATGTTCTATATAGATATAGGGGGAGGTTGCTCAAGATGAACCAGTTCTTAAGATGGAACGAGCTTACTTACAGCTATGCGATTTATAATTTTTTTCCTTTATTTTTTTATTCATACATCTTTAAAGCACATTTGTGTATTAGTTTCGTTTCTAAAAGTTGCCTCGTTTAATTATAATAATTGAAAAACTGATTTCTAGAAGAATAGTTGAAAAATTGGGAGATCATGTTTTGCTGTTTTTTCCTCACATCCGAAGAAGTATAATTTTATTTTTCTTTTTATTAATTAGATGATGCACTACAGTTTCATTATGTGCAAGTAGTATACTTAATAATTGAGTTATTAGCCTGTTGTTACCATGGATTTGTAGCATGGTCATAGTTGCCTAAGATGAAACATGAATAGTTGCCTAAAATAAAAGGTAGGAGAAGATTGTATCCATTGATAAATTTGTCTCTGACATTCGTCTATCTCGGGAGATGATAAATCTATATATACTATATACAGTATAAAAAACTATGTAAAGTTTTATATTCTAAATAACTATTGAAAGTTAATAAAAACCAATAAGTTACTTTTTTATAAAAAAAACTATGTAAAGTTTTATATTCTAAATAACTATTGAAAATTAATAAAAACCCAAAATTTACTTTTTATTAAATGAAAAAAACTGTTAGCAGTCATTAGCTTTGACACAAGTATGTTCTATTTATAGCTAAATCTCACATTTGAATAGATGTAAACTTTCGTCTCATTAGTCTCAATTGACTGTAAACTAGAGGGTTGCATGGGAAATGGTTGAAGCTAAAAGTGAAGTGCGAAATAAAGAAATTTCTCTGGGTAAAGCGAGTTTAACTTATGTTATTCCAAAGAGTTCACTTTAGAAATGGAATTATAAAAAGTCTTTAAAAAATTTAAAGCGTTTTTAAAAGACATTTGATGACGCTTTTGAGAAGGAACTGAAAGACTACATGTTTGGAAAAAAATAAAGATTTTTTGGAATGATCAGTATTGAATAAAAGGAAAAAAGTATTTCTTTAGATAAAAAGATAGTCTGATAATAAGTCAAATGTTTAAATTTCAATTTTTGTGATATACAATATGATTTAATCCTAGGGAACTAAGCATTCCATCTTGGGAACCAAGTTGCTCAAGATGAAAATGAGTGTTTATGTTTGAGGTTAATAAACTCTTTTTTTTTCTTGGTTTCTTATGTTGAAGTTGATATAGTTAGACAAGGAGTCAATATAATTGCTGGATAATTTTAATTTACGTTATTTGTTATGCAGTTGAGCTATGAGGCTACGTGTAAAAATCGTTCTATCTTGTGCAACCTCTCTCTGTTTTTTCACGCTCACAAGCACATAAACACACACAAACACACACACACACACACAAACACACACGCACAAACACACACACATAAACACACACACACAGGGGCATTTTTGAAGAGGTAGAGACGAAGATAAGCAATCTGAAAATCAGTTTGCCCGTTGAGTATAGGAATGACGAAGCTGCAGGCAGTTTAAGCAAGGACCTCCAAGACATCCTTTGCAACTCTCAGTAATAGTAGTAGTAGTAGTAGTGGTGGTGGTTGTAGTAGTAGTATTAGTAGTAGTAGTAGTAGTAGTAGTAGTAGTAGTAGTAGTAGTAGTAGTAGTAGTAGTAGTAGTGGTGGTGGTTGTAGACTTAGTGGGGGTGGTGGTAGTAGTAGTAGTATTAGTAGAAGTAGTAGTACTAGTGGTGGTAGTATTAGTAGTAGTAGCAGTAGTGGTGATGCTAGTAGTAGTAGTGGTGGTAGTATATTGGTGGTGGTTGTAGTAGTAGTGGTGGTAGTAGTAGTAGTAGTAGTGGTGGTGATAGTAGTAGTAGTAGTAGTAGTAGTAGTAGTAGTAGTAGTAGTAGTAGTAGTAGTAGTAGTAGTAGTAGTAGTAGTAGATTTCAAGTATAACTTAAATTAATACTCTGTCTGTAAAATAGGCAGTAATCCACGTGAGGAGTGATTCTTCAGGGTGTATCAATACTACATTATGTTACATTGTAGCAATGCTGCATTGTTACATTATGTTATATTGTAGCATAATGTAACAATGCCTTATTATGTTACATTGTTACATAAGATAATTTAAGATCATGCAAACATCGCACTGAAACTCCTCCCTTCCCCACCCACCCACTAGAGAGTCTGTGGCGCACAAGTCAGCAGTGAGTGCCATCTTGCATGCCTCTGCCTCGCTCCTGTCGCAAGTCTCAGTGAGTTTGAGTTTCTCATGTGCGTGCTTGTGTGTGTGTGTTGTGTGTGTGTGTGTGTGTGTGTGTGTGTGTGTGTGTGTGTGTGTGTGTGTGTGTGTGTGTGTGTGTGTGTGTGTGTGTGTGTGTGTGATGTGTGTGTGTGTGTGTGTGTGTGTGTGTGTGTGTGTGTGTGTGTGCTTGTGTGTGTGTTTGTGCGTGCTTGTGTGTGTGTTTGTGTGCGTGCTTGTGTGTGTGTTTGTGTGTTACTGTATGTAATGTGTAGATCAGCAAAATGAATTAATCTCAGAAAATGGAAGAGCGTCTGCTGGCAAGGAATGCCGAGTTGGAGAGGGAGGTGGAGGAGATGTTGGTGCTGAAGGAATTGGTCGAGCTGCAAAGAAAGGAAGGTGTGCTGAAGGAGGATTGCATTATTGGATAACTGGATTCATTTTAGAATACAATCTATAATCGACAAATTATAGTGAGATAATATTCTTGCAGTCTTTGTTTATAATACTGTCTATATTTTGTTTTATAGGACTAAACGTGAATTTTGAAGTAACTTGCCACATTGAATTCTCATCTCCACAGCGAAAGACAGAATCGAGAAGGAAGTTTCCTCACAACAGCAACTCACTAAGAAAGAGGACACGGCACCTCGACAACTTGCAAGTTTCTTACCATCGAGGCCGACCGGACAATCTCCACCAGTCAACAAGTCTCCATTGGTCTTTCGCAAAGTGTCTTCTTCACTGCATCACGAGAAGGCAGTCGTGCCACAACCACTACTACCTGCTCAACCCATTTTGTCTCCACCACCGCCACCATATCAAAAACTAGAACAACCCTCACTCCATTCATCACAACCACCCCCCATCACATCATTTACCCCTTCAAAAACATACCAACTTATGACGTTTGACGATGAAGTAGATGACGGTGTTGTTGGTGATGATGATATTCATACATTTCCTGTTCTTAAAAGCAAAAACAAACACTCCTAATGTGTTTCACATTCAATGAACTCTTGTAAATTCAATGGCAAGCAATGATTGTTCAATTCTGATTTGAAGCCTAAATCCAAGAAAAATGCTATGTAGCAAACAAACCCTTGTTAAGGCATCCATACTTCAACATTTTTGAAAAAACAGCTTTCGAATTTTACTGAAAATAATGTCTTATTCAATAAAATGGCTAACTACCCTTTGTCGAGATAAACAGAGATGCTACGACATATTGGCAGTTTGAATTGGTTTTCAGATGATTATTTGGACAGCGCTCGATGATGCTAGAGTGCTGGAGTATAGGAACTCAGCCTTGAGGTCGTGTCCATCAGATCTTTGCAGTTTTAACGGCGCGTACATTGAGTCTCTACTGCTGAGGTAACAATAAGATGGAACAGACGAGACGGGGTATTACTTTAGATTCTAAGATTTTTAGAATTCATTTAACATTTCAAAAACACAAATGAATTCATTTATTTGTTTTATAAACTCAAAATAATGTAAATAATCTCGATTCAAAACCATCGCCACAACAAGAACGGCCCTCATCATCATCATCATCATTCTCCTCCTCATCATCCCCCTCATCATCATCATCATCCTCCTCCCCCTCATCCTCATCATCATCATCATGTTCATAAATCGAAGAAGGCCATAAGAGAGATGTGGTCAGAGGGGAAAGTGCCGGAAGGGATGTGGTGCAGCAAGGGAGGACTGGGGGTGGTGAGGACCTGGAGGTCATGATGATGATTGCAGCAGGGATTTGAAAAAAAAGTTATTTTCATTATAATAATTATATATATATATATAATATACAATTAAATTATAATTAAGGTGATTATAATCATGATTGCGTTGGTGATGATTATGATGTTGTCAAGATGCTCATGCTCATGGTGGTAATGATAATGATTATGCTTACAATAATGATGGTCTATTATTAAAATGAGGATAATGACTTTTCGACAGGCTTTAGGGCTTGGCTGCTTGTTGTCTTCCCTGTGGAGAAGTGCAATGGTCTGGTAAGGAACTTTGATCTAGCTGTCTTTCATTCAACCAAAAACATTAGCATAGTAAACAGTAGCCGCGTGTGTGAAGACTCGGCTTGACCGATGGTCCTGGGTTCAAGTACGAGCAGTGCCCCAATAGCCCAAACGAATATTTAGGGTCTGGTAGCTCACGTGCAGCGGTGGTAAATGTAGTCGACCTCCCTGATCACGCCATCGCTGTTGAAGCGACTACTCGGTGGGTTGAAGCCCTGCCAAAGTGAAGATGATTATGATACTTCTACTACTACTACTACTACTACTACTACTACTACTACTACTACTACTACTACTACTACTACTACTACTACTACTACTACTACTACTACTACTACTAGTAGTACTACTACTACTACTACTACTACTACTACTACTACTACTACTACTACTATGACTACTACCTGCACTTGCTGATATGCACTGGTGAATCGGTAGGGTGGAGGTTGGAAGAGGGGGTAGGTGAGCGAGAAAAGGCTGAACTGGTGGTGATGATAATGATGAAAGTGATAAATGTAGTGATGATAATACTTAATTAATGTTTTAGAATCTTCCAATACTTTTGATATATAATAATAACAAAATAAAAGATATAATAATAATGATAAAATAATAGATATAACAATAAAAATAAAATAACATAATAATAATAATAAAATATATATAATAATAATAATAATAAAAATAATAGATATTATAATAATAATAAAATAATAGATATAGTAATAATTATTCATTAATATTACAACTATTACTCGCAACCTTATTTTCAACTCCTGCATCATGAACATCATCATCAAGACTCAATATCCCGTGCAACAACTTCCTGTCCGCTTTACTCATCCACACAGCGGATGGATGGAGAGATGAAAGTGGACTGGTGTCTGCAATATCTCCTTTATTATCAGTATCATTATCATTTCTATCTTTATTATCATTATTATTGTTGTTGTTATCATTTTGCTTTTTGCGATAGGTGTGCTGCAGTGGTGGGGGAGGAGAGAGGAGATGGTGGATGGGAGATGAGGAGATCGAATTGAAGTCGCCGCAAATGATTTGGTGGTGGCTGCAGCTATTATAACTTTCATCATTTTCACTATTATATTTCGTATTATTATTATTATTCTTATTCGTATTATTATTATTATTATTAATATTATTATTATTATTATTAATATTATTATTATTAGTGATATTATTATTAACTTCTTCAACCATCTTTCCTAGTTCCTGCACAGTTTTCAAGACCTGCGCAACGAAGCAACTTTCATATTATCGCCATGAGAAAAACGAAAACTTTAAAGTCCTAAATCATTTAAAATATTATTTTTATTAATAAAAATATTTTTTTTATTTTTACAATTATTGTATTATTATAAGTACTATTGTAAATAAAAAAAATTGTTATGATTATGATGATTATTATTATTACTCTGATTACTACACAGACTACCTGTAGTGTCTGTTTATCTTGCCTTCGCAGCTTGTCATAGCAGATGTGCACGTTGGCAACTGTCACCAGACCGTTGCTATGTCTGCATAGTGGTGGTGATGATGATGATGATTTTGATGATGATTTTGATGAGATAAACACTGCTAATAAATGAAAGAACAAAATTATCATACATTATTATGATTCGTATCTTTATATTATTATTAGTGTTATCATCATCATCATCATCATCAATATTAATATTATTTGCGTAATTGATATTATTCATATTATTAGAAATGACCAACCTCGTCTGGAGGCACGTGAGGAGTGAGACAGCGTAAGAAGAGACGCACTTCCTCAGCGACGTCATCAAGCCATCCATGCCACTATCATTGCTACTATTATCATTATCATTATTATTGCTATCATCATTATCATTATTCTTGTTATTATTATCATTATTATTCTTATTATTATTTTCATTTCTTATATCAAAGTAAATCTTCTTGATTGTTGGTTTGATTTTTTCAATATCCTGAATAAGAGCATAATAAATAATAGAAAAAACAGAAAAACTATAATAATAACAATAAAGAAGATAATTAAATTAATAAAAACAACACATGCCCACCAATACTGAAAAAACATCGTCATCAACATCATCATCATCATCACCATCATCATCATCATCATCAGCACTCACCTTCACCAACAACTCCTCCAAATGCAACTCCTTCGAAGTGACCAATGAGAAGATAGATGCCTTGAAGAAGGTGGCAGAACCCTCTCTGATTGGTCAGTGGTAATATTAGTAGTAGTAGTAGTAGTAGTAGTAGTAGTAGTAGTAGTAGTAGTAGTAGTAGTAATAGAATAATGAAGTATCTTTAATACAATCATTATCAACCTGTACAATTCTTCTTTCCATTTCCTACCCACATAAACGCCCTTATAGCCGAGACTGTGGTGTGGTGATGATGATGATGATGATGATGTGGTGGTGGTGATGATGATGATGATGATGATGATGATGATGTAATAGCAAACACGAGAGCTTAAGCAACAACTACCTTACCATGAAACTTCCACTTTGCCGCACAACACAACAACCTCCACAATTCACAACAACCACTCATTAAATCCTCAACCACAACCCTCCCAACATCATCATCATCAACATCACAACAGCCACAACCCATTCCAACACCATCACACACCCACCCATTACAACAACCACAACCCCTCCCAACACCATCATCATCAACATCACAACAACCACAACCCTCCCAACACCATCATCATCAACATCACAACAACCACAACCCTCCCAACACCATCATCATCAACATCACAACAACCACAACCCTCCCAACACCATCATCATCAACATCACAACAACCACAACCCTCCCAACATCATCATCATCAACATCACAACAACCACAACCCTCACAACACCATCATCATCAACATCACAACAACCACAACCCTCACAACACCATCATCATCAACATCACAACAACCACAACCCTCACAACACCATCATCATCAACATCACAACAACCACAACCCTCCCAACATCATCATCATCAACATCACAACAACCACAACCCTCCCAACACCATCACACGCACGCCTGCATAGCATTGTCCAACTCATCTCTGTAGTAATCCTCCCCCACCTCCTGCAAACACACCACATCCGCATCCCAGTGCTGCAACTGTATTGCAAATTCATCCATCCATCAATCATCTATCTATTCATCCATCCATCCATTCATTAACAATCAATCTATTCATCAATCCATCACTCATCTATCCATTTATCCAATAATATATTTATCCCAACATCAATCTTCTCATGCAACCATACATAATTCATCCTCCAATCTATTAGCCTATCTATCTATCCATCCCTTATCTACAAATCCATCCATCTCTTATCTACCAATCCATCCATCCATCCATTACCTCTTTCATTATCCTCTTGTGTCTATACTTTATTGATATATATTCCTTATTATTATTTATATTACTATTATTAATGTTGTTGTTAAAGTCTCTCTGAGCATGGCAGTCAGCCAGTATGTTGTAGGTGAGAACTGAAAAGACATCTTTGTCTGTGTTTGGTTGATGCTAATTTTAAATTCAACTTTTAGATTTAATTATAATATTAGTAGATTTGAAAATAATTGAACTATTTTTATAAATTGAATTAAATTTCAAAGTTTATTTTCATTATCACCACCACCACCATCACTTACACTTATGTTTGCAATCTCCATCATGCACGAACCACCTCTTCAACAGAATATCCTCATCTGAAGAGAAGATTATAAGGTAGAAGTAGAGTTGTGACATTTAAAATATACTTTTGTTATAAATAAATTTCAAAACTTCTAATTCCAAAATGTGAGAAAAAACTTACTGAAAATAAAAGAGGAATAAATTATCATACAGTAGGTTATTTAATATTATTAATTCAAAGTTTGTAAACCTTCTTTTGATCTTTTGTTCAAAACTCTGAGATCTTCTTCCTCTTCATAGTTTCGTTTTTTACTAAATTCTTCTTTCAAATCTTTTTCTTTCTGTGGTTCCTTAGCCATAATGTAACTGTACTAACCTTGTCACGTTGATGATTGTGTCATTTGTTAAATATTTCAACTAAAATATTTTTTATATAAATAAGAATAAAGATAATTATAAATTCAAAGCCTATTTATGTATTCAGCGAACAATCCGCAATATACGAAGTGGGTAAAAGAAAAACTTTGAGTGATATTGAATAAATTTAGAGGTTGCCTTTAAAAGTGAAACTTTATATTAGAAAAGGTATTTAAACATGGGATTTAATGGTAATTTCTACTTTGCTACATTTTTTCAAATAAAAAATAGTTAATATTTATAATTATAAATTTTCACAATGATTGGATGAATTTAAGAAAGTTGAAAAAATCCCAGAAAAGAAGAGGTTTGCACTAAAGATAAAGGTAAAGAAAGATATAAGAAATAAGACAGAAATTCGCACAATTATCTGCTACTTAAGATCTTTATTGTCACATTTTCTGCAGCTTATAGACGTGCCAGATACAGGGTCGTGCCAGAGGACCATAGTGGGCTTTGCTCACCCAAAGATTTGAGAGAGAGAGAAAATGTTACTGTTCAATTATATTTTTTTATTATGAACTCAGTGTTAGTGATGCGCGTTCCACAGAGCATGCAGTCTTAATTGTTTCCATGAAACGCCAAATTGGAACTTGATTTTTGGTTAGCAGCTGCCATCTTGGCAGCCGCTTTAACCGTAATGATTTTGTTAAATAGTTTGTCTTCTTATCTAATAATTTAGTTTTTTTTTAATTTCAAATAATTATAGTAATCATAATTTATATCTTTTCTTGTTTTCTGGTTTTAAATTTATCTTGCTCTCGGAATTAAAATCTTCAACCAATAACTGTCTAACGGACTACAATAAAAACTTATTTTAAAAGGAAGAAGTGCCAAGGCCTCAAATTGAGCACTAATGCACAGTTTGCAAGAACCCACTGGCTACCTACTGCACAAGGCAGATGAGCTCTGCAGATGAAGGACAGACTGTTAGAACGAATCTTCAATACATGACTGTGTTTATGAAGAAGTGCCAGGGCCTCAATTTGAACACCAGTGCACAGCTTGCAAGCACCCACTGGCTACTTACTTCACAAGGCAAATGAGCTCTGCAGATGAAGGACAGACTGTCAGAACGAATCTTCTACACATGACTGTTTATGTCTATTATCTATTGAAAACTGACGTATTAGACAATTATTACTTTACTTAGATGACCCTTCTTTAAAGATGTCCATATATTTAAACTCATCACCTCCTTATTTAACTACTTCTATATCATTATTTACTTTTCGTACGGATCTGAAGACATATCTGTTTAACAAATTCATTTACCAGCGCTCTTGAATTTGAGGAAAGAGCGCTATAGAAATTGATTTGATTGATTGATTGATTGATTGCTTAGAATAGAACTGAAACTAATTCCGTACCTAAGAATTTCCGTTTTTAAACGAAGAAAAATAGATTTTTCATTGAATTGCCATTTTGGCAGCCGCTCAAATAAATTTATAGAATAAACGGTTTTGGGTATAATATATTAAAATTTTAGAATCTTAACTCAAAATAAAAATTAAATTTAATTGTTTAGAATGTTTTTAGTGCGAATGTTGGTTGTTTTGAATCTGTCATGGAATGGCCGCAGCAGACCAAGATGGCCGCAGAGAATCAAGTGAGCTGCGACATAAAGGAGAAATCCTTCCATAGCAGCAGCAGTTCCAATGCTGGCAAGGACTTCTCCTTCACCCTCTATCGCAGTCTCGGCACCAGTGGCAAGACAGAAAATTGAGAAGAATCATGATTGTGTTTTGTTGTTTTGAGGATGATGTGGTGATGATTGTGCTGTGGTATGAGTGTTGGTATTGTGGTGATGATTTAATTTTTTATTTGCGGTGATTGTCATGGTGGTGTGGATGAGGTTGGATTATTGAGGTTGATTGTTTGTTTTTTTTATATATTTAAATTTATATATATACATATATTGGTAGTGGTCTAAAAACCGTTTTATTTAACAAATTTATTTGAAGAGCGCCTTGTTCACTTAGTAAAGGGCGCTATACAAATCATTAGTGATTGATTGATTGATTGATTGAAAGAAAGAGTACTTTGACTTTGGGTTTTTACAGATACAACCAGTGTATAACTTTCTATGTTTTAATGTTTTAATATGCCAGAAGTACCAAAAGAGTTTGAGTTTTTAGTTAATACTCTGCATCCTTTGTACCAGGAACGGCGATCTGCTGCAAATCTTGGGGGGTCCTAACCAGCATGGACGATCCTGGGGAGGTCCTGGGTTCCGGACCCCCCTCCCCCCACTTAAAAAACATTTTTTAGTTTTGTTTTTATACAAATCATAGCAGCAGCAGTACCAGCGTTGGCAAGGACTTCTCCTTCACCCTCTATCGCAGTCTCGGCACCAGTGGCAAGACAGAAAATTGAGAAGAATGATGATTGTGTTTTATGGTTTTGAGGATGATGTGGCTATGATTGTGCTGTGGTATGAGTGTTGGTACTGTGGTGATGACTGAATTTTTTATTGTGGTGATAGTGATTTCTTGGCGGTGATTGTCATGGTGGTGTGGGTGAGGTTGGATTATTGAGGTTGTTGATTGTTTTTTTTTATATATTTAAATTTATATATATACATATATTGGTAGTGGTCTAAAAACCGTTTTATTTAACAAATTTATTTGAAGAGCGCCTTTGTTCACTTAGTAAAGGGCGCTATACAAATCATTAGTGATTGATTGATTGATTGAATATTAAGTATACAATGAAATTTTTTTCTTAGACAGCTATAACTATAACTACACCTACTCACAATGTATTAATATGTAAAAATTCTGTTTTATGCCATGTTTGACGATTATTTTTGCATCAAAACAAGAGTTTTTTTTTTAATTTATTGACCCCAGGACCTCCCCAGGATCGTCGCCTATGCTTTGTACTGCCCAAAATCATATGGCACCCACTCACAACAACTCCGACGAAACTTTTCATATGAAACACTTTTAAAAGTTTTGCCTGTTAATTTCGAGGTTTTCCGGTTTGAATTTTTGGGTTTCCATGGGAAAGATTTTGATCGTAATAATAAAATAAGATAACACATTTTATTACTATGAATGGTCAATTCAGATTCATTGGTATGCATCACGTAAATAATAGTTACCCTGGGAACGTCTTATATTCAACGGGCTTCTTTCATAGGTTTGTGCACCAAGGCAGATCCAGGGAAGGCATCGGGGACTTCAGAGCTCATTTTGAACGCAATTAACACGATTTTCAAAATTTTGTATTTGTTATTTAACATTTAAAACGGAGTTTGTGGAAAGATGAAAAATGTTCTATAGATTTATTTCAAATTTCAAAACATTAAAAAGTTTAAACAATCAAAAACGATAAAAAAGATTGTTTGCTGGTAAATAAAGAAACATTGTGATGTTCTTGAGATAATAAAAAATTCTTGAAGATCGTTCGGGTTTACGCCACATTAATAATATTTGTCGTTGTTGTATTGTATTTTATATTCGTTAGGAGATTGATCATTAGAGAAAGTAAATTCCTCAAAAGATCTGAAAACACATTTCCTTATCGCCAAATCATTCATTAATGTCACTTCCTCCTCCACCTTCACCATCAATCCTCTTATCATCATCATCATCACCAACTCTTTCTTCGATTTCTTTCGATGTAATGCCTGTCTTTATTTTGATTTTTCAATAATTCAGACAAGCATTCACCCATCCGTTCATTTATTCAAAAAAGAAGGTTCGTGGTTGTTCTATTTTGCTAGCACGCACCTGATGCAATCGAGGACTTGGACGAGTGCTCTGTGGGCATGTTGTTTTGACGATTGCACATCTCTCATAGAAAACATTGAAAAAACACTATCAAAAATACTAATGGTGCTAATAATTTGGAGCTTTGGAACTGGTAATAAATAATTGGTAACAATGAAGCGAGCGATGAGAGAGTTGGTCTGAATGGATTTAAATAAAAGAGGGAGAATGAAAGATGATTCTTGATGAATTCATCAAGTTTTTATGGCTATTCAGTGCTTCTGAAAGTTCAACTTATTATTTCAAACATTATCGATATGTTTCATATCGCTGTAACTTTTTTAAATCTCTATATATCTATAAAATATCTTTTTGATAATTATATAATTATCAAATAAATTTTTTTCTTTCTTATTCTTAAAGATATTCATAACGAAATGAGCTATTTGTAAATAGCAGAAATATTGAAACATTACTAAGAAAAAATATTAAAATTGTAAAAATAATTGTTTTTTAATGAAAGTAATTTTTTTTAAATATTATTAATTATTAAAAATTTTAATAAAAAATAAGTTTATTTATTATAAGTGTTTATAGTAGAGACCGACCGAAACAGATATTTTTATTTCGGCCGAAACCGAAATTAGGCCGAAATTAAAATCCCATTTTCTGCCGAAACCGAAATTAAGCCGAAATTGAATATCAATTTTCGGCCGAAACCGAAATTAAACCGAAATTTTAATCAGATTTTCGGCCGAAACCGAAGCCGAAACCAAAATTGTTTCCCAACTTTTATTAAAAATGAAAAAATAGTTTATAACGATTTAATAGGTAAATCCAAACAAGCGTATATTTTAAGCCAAAAAATAAAAGCAAAGCCTGTCAACAACAAAAAATTTTTGTTGTTGACAGGCTTTGCTTTGGTCAGACTGACATTTTGTAAAAAAAAACTTCCAAATTGGATTCAAAGACATTCTCACAATTTATTTTTGAATTAATTAATCGAAGCCAAATCTTCTCGTTCTTTCGACTTATATATAGTGTTTTTCAAAGAATGGATATCTAGAATTCCACATGCTTTTATATGTTATTCGAACAATTAGTCTCATGTCACCCATAAATCAATTAACCACGATATCTAATAGATATCTAATAGAGATGAGAATCGAACCCAAACTTCATAATTCGAGTTCGATTGAGGATATACAGATACTTACTTTTGACAATAACATTTTTTTAAACAAATGTTTTAAAAAATAGAATTTGCTTAAAAAAAGTTTTTTTAAATATCATCATTGAACGTATCCCAATTTACTTAAATTTCAAATACATGATTTTTGTTCCAGATGCTTGTATATGTTATTCGAATAATTAGTCTGATGACACCCATAAATCAATCAACCACGATAACTAATAGATATCTAATAGAGAATCGAATCCGAACTTAATAGTTTGATTGAGGATACAGATATATCAGATAAACTACATAAATAAATAAAAATTTCGGTTTTTCGGTAAATATGAGATCCATTTCGGCTGAAACCGAAATTGAGCCAAAATTACAAAATTATTTTCGGCCGAAACCGAAAAATTGCCGAAACTGAGAAAATTGGCAATTTCGGCGCCGAAACCGAACCAAATTTCGGTCGGTCTCTAGTTTATAGTTATTCATTATAGCCTAACAATAGAGTTTTTGCTTGAGTGTCATACCAAGCCCGTAGCGTAATTATAAAAAGACTGCAACAAATTTCAATATAATTTTTGTGGAAATTTTTAGTTTTTATTTAAATTGTTTTCATTTTTATAAAATGTATTTTGATATTCATTTTATTGATCAAAGATTGTAGTTATCATAATTATCATCAATCCCACATTGCGGAACTGCCACTTACCCTTCTGACTTGATTTCTTCTTTTTAATCTCTCCTGAGGTGACGACACAAGCTTCAATTTATTATTTAATACTTATTTAAAATAGTTCAGTCACGCTTTTTGAAAAAGCAGGCAAACAGTTCAAAATGTTGCAATGTCTTTGACAAAGGGTCGAAGAAACTCATTCCTAATTTTTAAAAAAATATTTTCTTTTATTTAAATTTCTTTTTATTTTATTTTCCCATTATTAAAAGTATTTTTTCTCAATCATCACCACGCCCACATACCTTTATCGCTTGATTTCTTTCCCATAAGGCTTTCTGTGGAGAACGACAAAAATATTTATTAAACATCTCGTCTAAAACGTACAGTTTATCATGATTTTGTTACTAAAGATGAGATCTGTTTGAATCTATTTAAAATGAAAATGAGGAATAATATAACAATTGTTGATAATATGAAGTGTGGCTTAAATCAGGCGCACAAGTTATTTAATATTTAAACACAGGGATGGATAAAAAACTACAGTGATATATCATGATCTTTTAACCTTGAAAAGTCTTGATTGAACCTTTAAGGGTGACATTTGTAGAATATTTAGAAGAAAAAATAGAAATTTTCAATAACGAATAATTTATTTTACATTTCAGGGGTTTAGAACGTTTGTTCCATCATTTCTTGAATAAATTTATTTTTTAATAAACTGGTTTCATCATACGAACATTGCTCATCGAGCAAGTGAAAATATAACTTAAATACTTTCACATAGTTTCATCCTCCTCACTCACTTTTGGACTTTCTAAGTTTGGAAAAGTTTTCTGAAGTGTGAAAGAGTTAGAGGTTCGGTAACACTTTGTTGAAATGATTTAATTTGTCTTCATACAAATTAGAGAATCGTTCTAAGTGATTATAATCGAATAGTAAATCTTTAATAATTTTAAGTATTTTTTTCAGTATTCTTCATTAATAAATCTTTAGTAATTATTAGTATTTTTTTCAGAATTCTTTATTAATAAATCTTTAATAATTATTATTTATACGAATCGAAAAAAAAAATTTCAAATGTAATATATCGGTAGTTAGAATATTCGTGTTTAATCTAATAGTAAAGGAATTTTGGACATCTCTCATTATAACTGACATTCACCTTCGGCATGTGTAGAAGGGAGTCTGAGGACTTCTGTTGTGGCATTATTCATAATGAGTTATTATAGAAAAGCTTCAATTTGTAAAATTACTTATTAATTTTGTGTGGATTTTATACAGCACTAGTGATAATCATGGGCGTATCCAGCCCCGAATAAAAGGGAGAAAGGAAAATTAATAATTGTTAAATGTACTTTAAATGGATGGCATCATTGAAAACAGAGACAAAACTAATGTTCTCATCATTTTTAGACAAAGTTTATTTTTTAATATATATTATGCATGAAAATCTTCATTTACATAATGTAGAGAAAAATGGTTTTTAAATAAGAAGTTTTGGACGGTTACTGGCAAACGTCACATTTACTTTTTTGATTGATAGTTTCTTGTTTGTTGTAGTCATGGACTTCTATTTAGGTTTATATTAAGAAGTGTATGACTTCAGCAACTCAAACCCAGGGACGATGAAAGCTCAGCATGGCCTATCCTTTGGGTCGGGTTTCATTAAAAGTGCTTCCTTTTCATGTCTTAAATTTCCGAGGAGAGCTAAATGAACGTTCTACAGTGCTGGTAGAGATACTAAATTACGAAATGCTTTCTTAATGTTGGGAAAAAATAAATAATTTTTTTAAAACATCATAGATAAATCTGGAACATCTTTTACATTATTCCACTCGCTAAACCATAATTCTTCTCCTCCTTCAATGTCTTCTAAACCAAATTGGAATTATTTTTACACGGGTGAATTTTTATTCAACGAGTGGCCTATGCTGCATGGATGGAATTGAGTGAAACTGAACGCAGACGAATGATCTAGAAAAAAAAGAATTTTAAAGACGAATGATAAATCAAAGTGTGGAATTATAATTATTAAAGATATTTTCCAAAACTCAAATCGGGTTTGAACAGTAATATATTGTGTTATATAAAAATGGTAACTCATTTATATATTATGTTATTTGTGAGAATGTTCTCAAAATAAGTTGTTAACATTTTTCTTCTCAGTAAAATGTTTTTCCAATTCTAAAGGGGGGGGGGGGCAGCTGCTCCTCCTTGCCCCCCCCCCTAGATACCCCCATGGTTAGAACTTTTAGTAACCTTCGGCCTGCGTAGAAGGTAGTTTCAGGAATTCTGTGGTGTGATCTCAATAAAATAAGCTAGTTATTCATTTTTTTTCAAAATAATTATCAAAATAATACAAACTAAAAGCCTCACCATCTTTTTCAATTTCACTAATTTCCTCATCTTCTGTTTTGAAAAACATTTTTTCACAAATTTATACATCTATATATTTCTATATAAAATTTATATCTATATAACAGAGTTTTGTAAATTAAATATTTCACACAAGATTTTTTCCTATTTATATTCTAAAAAGCGCATTAATCATCACCCAAATACCTTCAACTTGTCGAAACAACTTTTTCTTGGCTTTAATCAAGTTTTATAGTTATGATAAGGATGTATTTTATTTTTCGAACCAACTATTGGCATCTCCACGAAGATTACTCACTTTTAAGTCTGCTCGCTATGTTTTTCCCGATGAAGTAGCAGACTATTACGACGAGAAACATCAGAGGTCCAAGCAATCGCCCCAAAGTCATCGACAGTTTCGGATTTTCTGTAAGCATTTTTCACTTATCGTAAAACACAAACTAAAAGGTGCACTTAGTACTTTAACGCCAAAAATATTAAAAATAAATTTAAAAACGAAACTTAGCAAACATTTGTAACTAGTTTAATAATAAGACTTTGTATGAAAAGTCTTGTATTTCGTGAAAACAGCCGTACCAACTAATGCTAATAAAACTATTGAGAGAAACTAGCAAACACAATTTCTAAGTTCCAAATCACCCTTGTATGATTTTGGATTTCCGTATTTGAATTCAAAATAATTAAAACATGTTTTACAGCTCTACTAGTTTTAAGTAAATACTAGTCTAGTTTTTTAAATACAAATTTACTCACTTGAAAAAAGTCAAGAAGTTTCATTGACTCACTTGGATTTGAAAACTCGAAGATGCAGCTCTCGTTGACGCGTTTGAAATGAAGCCTACAAATGCAGTTGAAACTGCCTGATAGAGTAAATAAATAACGGTTGAGGCATTTCCTTGCAGAGAAAAAAGACAAAAAGATATTTAACTGAAGAGAATCTGTGACCTGGTGTGTTGTCGCAGTAGGTGTTGTGCTCCTTGCAGGCTTTCTCCGTCGCGCACTCGTCCACGTCTGCTCGAGTTCAAGAGTATATTTAGTTGCTGCCATTAAATTAATTTTTAAATCATTATGAAATTGCAATATTCGTCTGCAATAATTAGTTTATATGACTCATTATACATTAAAAAACACTTATTTAAAAGTGTTCAAAGACTTGGATATTTACAGTCCATCAAAATGGTGTGGGCACTTTAAGCATGGAGCAAACCACCTTGGCACTCTCCTTGCACTTCGCTGTAGCCAGTGTCGCAGAGACATCTGGTGCCAAAATCAGTTTGCCTACATTTCCTGAGTTTATCTTGGCATGGCATCAACTCGGAACACTTGTTAAGGCCTGAATTGAAATGATACGTTAGAATAATGAATTATAGTAAGATTACAGAAAAAAATAGCTGGGAAAAAATATTTTTAAATAATCCAAAACTGCTTATATAAAAAAAAAATCTAGAAAAATATAGTTTGTGCATACTTTTACAACATAAGAAATACGCATGAAAACAGTAGTATAAGTCTTGAAAAACTCATCTTTGCAATCTTCCCACTTGTAATCGCGCTGACAGTTACATTCGTAGCTGCCTTCGAATTCAAATTATTAGTGAAATATAGAAAGATTAGCCTAGGAAACAATATTTCATATTTCGTCATTTCTTCCCGTCAATCTAACAAAACTTTCAGCCAATAAACTAATTTTTTAATAATTTGAACGAAATAACACTAAATTGAAGACATAAGAAGGTGTATTCTGAAAGACAAAGATGGACGCACACAAAGATTGGTCTATCGTAGAATACACTTTTTTAAAGGGCTTGAATTTACGTTTAAATCTTCAATTGTTAATGGCATTCACAATTTTCGGTTTAATTGTCTTATTAAAGATCGCAATATTTTAGATGTACATTCCACTCACCATTAGTGTTCAAGCACTTTGAAAAAGGGGGATGATCACAGATATTCGACTCCTGGCACTCATTTACGTCTGTGTTGCAAGTCCATTTTATCAGCTCAAAGCGAGAATGACAACGGGTCCAAAAGTCAAATGCCGGATAATGTTCGGGTACCCGATTAAAATAAATAAATAAATACGCATTTTTGGAGCTTGCAGTATTTTGTCGAATTCAATGTTACCGTTTAGACAAGATATATTGTAAGTTTAAAAATGTATAATTTAAAATTAAAACATACATTTTATTTTTCTGTTTGAGTTTTACAAAAATAAGTTGTTTATTGAAAAATTTTGACAACATTTTATTTTACTTTATTAAGTTTTTTTTCTTTAAAAAATGTAAAAAAACTTCAATTTGAAATTACTATTCGATAAATTACATTTCTATTTCAAATTTTCTGTTAATAATGTTTAAAAAATTCAAATACTCGATTTTAATTTGTTTCTGCATCCGACATTTTAATCGGGTACCCAGATCCTGTTACCATCCCTACTTCAAAGAATACATTTAAAGTAACTATCGAATTAGTTATCACCTGTTCAATCCTCCACTCACCTATGCATGGTTTAGTCACATCTTCTTGCATTTCGAAACCTTCAGGGCAGTTGCAATCAAAAGAACCCGGCAGGTTCTGGCACGTTTGCCCAGGCGCCGTACATAAAGAAGTATTCAGACATTCATCAATATCTGCCAAAAATAAAAATGAAAATTATTAATTAATTGATACCGAAATAAATAATAAATTGGGAGCTAAGTTTTGAAAAGACTAAAATGATTGGGGTTGTTCTTACCGGTACAATCATTATTCACAGCCATATAACCATCTTCACAAACACATTTGTGAGAACCTTGGGTTTGTATGTGTGATTTTAGATGTTTTTGTAATTTTTATAAACCTTATTTTATTTGTCCTAATAATATTTTATACAATTTATTTTATTTGTGCTAATAATACTCTTTATTAATCTTATTTATCTATAAGATAATTGTAAGATTTTAAATCTTTTAACAACATAGAAATTTTTTTTATTATGTTGTTTCAACTACTAAAAATGATCAAAGCAATAGAACATTATTAAGGATTTCCGCAGAGACCTACTCGGCCTGCGTTCTTTTAGGGTGAGATATTCAAGTGAAGATTGGCGCTAAAAGAGAATCAACACAAAATGGATCTAACTCAAAAGACTATTAAAAACTAGAGCTGTGCTATAATCTACGTTAACTTTCGATTAACGCGTTAATCAATTAACGACCGTTAAAAGTTTTAACGCCGTTAAATATTTTAACGCATTTGAAAAAAATTAACGCTATTGAAAAATTAACGCATTTGGAAAATTAACGCATTTGAAAAATTAACACATTTGAAAAATTAACGCATTTAAAAAAAAAGTAACGCATTTGAAAAAAATTAACGCATTTAAAAAAATTTAATTGATTCAAACCTATCCAAATTGAACTGTTTTCTGCAGTTTTGGTTACATTGCCAGCAATTGGGAGCGGGAATGGCTTAGATGATAGACGTCGGACTTGCAACTTGTCCTAGTAACCCAGAGGCGCAAATGAAAATATGCAGCCTAAGTGGCCTCGAAGCTCGTCATTATTTGTCCCTATACACAAGAAATAGGCACTTCAGAAGATGATCCAGCTTATGTCATTCGTCATTTTATTTGTATGAAGAACAATTTTTTATATTATTTTATACTAATGTCAAATATGCTAAAAACATTGCGTTAAAATACAATAAACGCATGATCAAAAGTTTTAATCGAACGATTAACGGCGATTAACATTTTTAATCGTGGAACAGCTCTATCAAAAACCAAAATCTAGATTATGAGATAATTCTATGGTCAGTTTTAAGTAAAGTCAGTAATGAATTGATGCCGTTGAGCTTTGATGAAAACTGGGATTGTAAATGTAATAAAATAAAATAAAATCTTGAAAACAAAATTTAAAAAATAATATATATAAAAATAATATAATTTTAAAATTTTAATAAAATAATTTTCAGATTTTCATAATATAATTATCAGATTTTCATAATATAATTTTAAGATTTTCATAATATAATTATCAGATTTTCATAATATACTTATCAGATTTTCATAATATAATTATCAGATTTTCATAATATAATTATCAGATTTTCATAATATAACTATCAGATTTTCATAATATAATTATCAGATTTTCATAATATAAATATCAGATTTTCATAATATAATTATCAGATTTTCATAATATAATTATCAGATTTTCATAATATAATTATCAGATTTTCATAATATAATTATCAGATTTTCATAATATAATTATCAGATTTTCATAATATAATTATCAGATTTTCATAATATAATTATCAGATTTTCATAATATAATTATCAGATTTTCATAATATAATTATCAGATTTTCATAATATAATTATCAGATTTTCATAATATAATTATTAGATTTTCATAATATAATTATCAGATTTTCATAATATAATTATCAGATTTTCTTAATATAATTATCAAATTTTCATAATATAATTATCAGATTTTCATAATATAATTATCAGATTTATTAAGTTTTATTTTTAGATTTATTAAGATTTATTTTTAGATTCATAAAGTTTTATTTTCAGATTTATAAAGTTTTATTTTCAGATTTATAAAGTTTTATTTTTAGATTTATAAAGTTTTATTTTTAGATTTATAAAGTTTTATTTTTAGATTTATAAAGTTTTATTTTTAGATTTATAAAGTAGTATTTTCAACTTTATAAATTATATTTTATCAAGTCACTACCCCTTTAAAATTGTATAGTCTCTAATCTTTTAAGAATAACATTAAAAGAATTAAAAAAAACAATTCTTTAAATAGATTTTAATTAAATTTATATTCCGTTTTTAATCCATTTGTTGTATTTTCAATATTTTTTCTCTGTTTTTTTATACTTGGTTAAATAACCCATCCTAGTTCCTTATAAAAAAATATTAATCTTAACTAAAAATATAATATAAAATTAGAATAAAATGTTAGTTATATTTCAAGTGAAATGTTCTCACCTATTGTGTCTTCGCATTTGTAGCCCTCCAACGTAATGCAGGAGTTGATCTCCGGGTCATTTGACAAGCACTCATTCACGTCTGTGTGAAGAGTTTATGGCTTCTCGAAGCAAGTGTTCACAACTATCATTTATATAATTCAGCCTCTCTCTTATGATAATATCCTATCACTATTAAATGCAAATTTTAAATTTAATTTTTAATGTGAAAAATTTTCTGGATACTTTAAGACACAATAATTTAAACTTTTAAAATATGAAAACTGAGATAAAAACGCGTAAGAAATTATTTTTTGAAGCTTTTTAAAGAGTCTATAAAAATTTTCCAAACTTTAAAATAATGATTTTTGACACGTTTTTTCACTAATTTGTATTGTGTTTTTCTCAAATCGAACCTCTAAAAATGATAGCAATTTTAATAGTGCAAGTGTTTAGGAAACAGTTTGTGGATCATGCTTTTATTTTAAGACAAACTTTTAACTTTTTTTTGTTTATCTTTATTTTTTTTGTATAATTCTATAAAACTACTCTATAAGACTCACCAGTATCATCATCAGCATCATCCTCTTTATCGCATAATCCGTATACATAGCATGTGTCTATCGCTGTTTTAGACAAAATCAATTATTATAAGTAATTAACAAACTTGAAATAAAATTTATTCTAAATAATAATTTAAAAAGTAGATTTGAATCGTATTAAATTGAAGAACATGTAGACTCCTGACCGTAGTACACCTTGTTTTTACTAGGACCAGGCTCGTAATAGTTCACGCAGAGACAATCCCTCTTTTCCTCCTGCCGTGGAAGTGAGGGCATGCTTGAAGGTTAATTAGAAACAATCTTCTGCTGCCACGTTATAAGACATTTAACGGCTATAAAACGTTATGAAGTGTTGTTTCATGGGAACCCATCGAGAACATACATTGTATATGAGATGGGCGTAAAGGAAAAAAAAGCATTCTAGCTGGCAAGCTTCCAAAGATGATTTCTTGAGACGATCACGTCGTTGCTGCATGAACTCATCTTTCGCGGTGCCTTTTAGTTTCAACTTCATCGGTACTGGGATGCCTTGCATTGGTAGATTTCAAATGAGAATTTAGGATTTACTTAAATTCAGTTTTAAAAAATTGAAATTTCATCAGAAACTAAGTTCCTAAACTTCAATTTTTACCACAATTATTTGACATTAAAATTAAAGTAGCGTTTTTTACCCCATATTGAATTCACTTCAACTTTTTTGACCAGCTTAAATAATAAAAACAACAAATATTTCGCGTTTAAAAACTCAACTTCTATAGCGGGCATTAGGAATACTCATTTATAAACGTACATACGATTGTGTACATACGTTTGTAGACTGACACAGTGCCACTCCCCCCACAGGGAAACTTTTTATCACAGATGTCATTGCATTGAAAACGATCATCTGGCTCCGAAGGGTTCTTAATGCAGATACATTCATTTTGAGTCTGTCGGTTTTCAAGAATAGCAGCTACGTTTAAAATCAAAAAACACCAATGTTACACAACTATCATTTAATAGTTAGAAGAGTTTTTATGGAAAGTTATTTCATTAAGTTGTGAGAATATAGAGTCAAACGATTGAGTTTCATTCAGCGCATCAGACCAGACTCCTCACCACGTAAACACTGGTAAAATTTTCATCATTGAAGCATTTTACCAAACATTGACTGGTTAAGGTCCTACTAGAGTGTTTGGTTTCTTTGTTAGCCAAACCTTTAATCGATTTGAATAAAATATTAATGATTGAAACAACAAGTTTTAGTGGCATAAAACTCTTAACTTGAGTTTTTCAAAGCGTATAAAATATAATATTAATTTTTATCTAAAGTTTTATATGAATAAAGACTTCAAAATTTTTATTATTAATGGTGTCTAGCTTGTTTTATAGTGAAAAAAGAATATTAAAAGAAACGAAAGCTATTTTAGACCAAATACAGCCACTGTTTTATTTTTACCAAATCTACACTGTGGGCCAAAAAAAACATGTCATTGTATATTTGTATATAATTTTGGAAAATGTTAATGTTAATCGTTTTTCAAATTCCTTTCACTGTTTGACTCAGAAATAAATAGAGAACAAGATTGTTTAAACATTTATTTTGAACTTTTTAATATGCATAACTTTTGTCTTTTGAAAAAATCAAGAAATGTTATGTAAAAAAGAAAAAATTAAAGAAAAAAGTATTTTAAAATGTAAAAAAATTATTTGAACAGATTATAATTTTTGTGAAGTAACAATTTTTTCACGTGTTTCACATTACAATTTTCTCTGTTTTTACATTTGTTTCAGTTTCACTAGGTAATCGAGTGCATATTGAAGGAGTGGAAAGAAATGTTTATATCATAAACTTTATGAAAAAAAAAAGTAAAAAAATGATAACTCAAATAAAAATTCAAAAGTTTTTAGAGTTTAAGAAATAGTTTTTGAACATGTATGTCTTTTACATGACAGTTCTTGCTATTTTAAAAAAAGTAAGTTTCATAAGATGAAGATACTGCATACTATAAGGGGGAAAAAATGTTAATAAAATATTTTACTCTATTCCTTTCTGAATCAAACAGTAAAAAAAGTTACAAATCGATTCATATTTGCCAATGTTAAAAAAAAATACAGTGGCATGTCTTTTTGGCCACAGTGTATATTGGTGTCATTAAAAACGTTAGAAGAAGAAAGATCTAATTTACTTGAAGCCTTAAAGGTAAAAGACGAACTCACTATGGTGAGTACATCCAACGTGGTGTCTCGTGAGAATTTCATCTTCAATGGATTGTTTGTTAAAGGTAGGCTGAAAGTATTGTGTGCAATTTCCGAAAAAAATTCTAAAGGGTTCATACTAGCAATAAATATTTTTAATTTATTTCCAAAAATATTAATATTTTCATTGAAATATTATTTTGCAGAGTGGCCCACTAGCGGCTGAATACTAAGCCTTTCTTTGAAGGTTTCTAAATGACTGTTTTCCATGAAGGCAATATTTTTGAACCCTTCTGAGTTTATAAATGAATTCATTTTTTTCATAGCGCGACGACCTTCAAGCATGAATAGTTTTGAGAAGATTTATAATGTTAGATTGGAGGAGATTGGATAGTGAAGAGAACTCCTGGAGAATGCCAATCATGAGAGCTAAATCCGCTCGTGAATATCTTGTTTAGAATGGTTTTTTCATCTCGGAAATTTGTTAAAGAAAGAAAAAAACTTATACAAAGCAGGCTAACTAGATTAATTGAAATATTTTTGTTTTTATTAACAGGTAGTTCGCGAGAACCCCTCGAACCCTGCGGAATGAACCACTGGTTGTGTAGAGTTGAATATAAATGGTTGTAATGTTTTATAATTTTGATTTTGTAAAATTTATTTTTTCAATTAGTTATTAAACCGATCATATTTATGTTTCATCCAATTTAAAATAATTCTGGTGTAATATTGAAATTCATATGTATAACGGAACAATCCATCATTAGGATGCGATTGAGCTTTCATTAAATTCTTTTAATATTTTGAGCATTTAAAAAAACTTTATGTTTAATTCTTCTATTAGTAGCTTCTAACCGCTTGGAGAGGCTCCCAGAAAGTTAAAGGATGCTTTCATATCGGTCGTTATGACTATATTCCTGTAAGAGATTTTGCAAAAAATAAACTTTCAAAATTTAAATTTTAACTTTCTTAAAAATGTAAAGAAAAAAATGTTCTGATTATAAGTCTGAAAGTTGATTAAAAGTGAAGGAAAGTTCACTGCAAAAAGCACTGTTAGCCTGATGTGTTCTATAGATGTTAAAACATGTGTTTGAGATTAGTGTTGATAAAAGCTCTGTTGTGGCACTGAATTTTTAAAATGCGAAAAAAAAAACTAAAACGTTTACTAATTAAATCATTGATGAGTTCCATACCTTGTGATGAGGGCAGGACAAGTAAACGATGAGCTTGACCCTGCTTTACACTCACTCACTTTAGGGCCATTTAGCAGTTCAACAGTTATGCTTGGGTCTGTTTAAATTATTAAAACGGGTTGGAAAAAATTTACTAATTTTGAGAAAAATAAAAAATAAAGAGCAATACGAAAGGAATCAAAAGGATAGAAATCTTTTCAATAAACTCGTTTCCTATATTTGTCACATTAATATACAGATTAATTAGAGCTGTTCGACGATTAAAAATTGTAATCGAAGTTTATCGAACGATTTAATTTTTTTAATCGAAGTTAATCAAACGATTAAAATTTTTAATTGATAATTAATCGTGTTTTAAGGCAATTGTGTATCAGTTAGTTTGACATAAGTATAAAACAGTATTGTTAATATTTGTCCCAAATATAATTAAAACTATTTAAGTTTTACCAGAATTTATTTATAAAATTAATCCGTACTTAAAAGATGAAAATGAATGAACAACTGATCAAAAATGTAAATTTTACATATCTAATTTGAGCTAGTTACTCAAGCAAACAAACTGATCTTTATTAGTTGGATCTAAAGAGGCTCTATTCGTGCTAACTATGTGTTCTGACAAGCTGAATAGACGTTCACATTGAACTGTACTTGCAGGAGAGGACACGTACTTTCTTGCCATTTTTGCAAGAGCTGAAAATGCCCCTTCGTGTTTTTGCCACCAAACAAGAAGCCTACATCAGATTCTATTCTATAACGTTCAATGATTGACTTTGTAATCATTGAGGTATCTTCATCTTCATAATCTGAAGCTAGAGATGTTTGCAGTTTTGGAGATTCTCTCATATTCTAATAGTTTCTCCAACTCTTTTCAGGTTAATTATTTTATTTATTCTTTCAAATAAATTCTAAAGTTTTTAATCAGGGGTCTTAATGATGTGGCACTTCTCAACTATGGGATATTATGATAAATCTTTCTCTGCTCCAGTTCAGAAAGTCATTTTTCTTTGCAACGAATGACATAAGCATCATTTTCTTTGAAGAGTATAATTATTGTGTAACGTGAAAAGTGGCAGATAACACTATTGAAGTTATATATTTTTCACCGCCTAGTAGTTCTATTACAAATCAACAAGGAATGAGGGGTTTTTGATGAAATGCAACTTTAAATATATTTAACTGCGCTAAATTGTTTGACGCAGTTAATTTTTGAACGCGTTACATTTTTTAGTTGCGTTACAAGTTAAACCACGTTACATTTTTAAAACTGCGTTAATCTATTAACGCTTTTATTGGAAGTTAAATTAGATTAAGCACAGTTCTAACATTACTTAATAATTAGTTAATTAATTAATTAGTATAAACATTTTTTCATTTCAATATTCAGCTCACTTGTGTCATATGGTTTGATTGTGAGCGAAGTGCTGAGAAGGTCAACCGACAAGGAGTATGTTCGGGAAACCTTCACGAAACTATCTTTCGTAAAGCCCAAGTTCAGACTTCCTTTCACTCTGTCTCTACTTTCTGGCAGAATGTGGAAGCCCAGCAGGTTGATTGTTGTAGAAAAAACTGCAAATGTGAAAAGCACAATTTTTGATTAGTACAACGAAATGGTACAAAATAAAGTTGAATGACTATTTTAAATATATCTTTTAATCTGTTTTTTACTTCTTTGAACACAAACTTGCAGCGAACAAAATTTCTGAAGAAGTGAATGGAATGAGAATTGTTGAGATGTTTAAATGCTAAAGAATCTAATGAAGCAAGAAGGACATTTTATTGCATAAACTAAATTATCGTGAGATACCGATATGCTTGAAATTTATTATTTTTGTGACGCATTTTTTTTCGACAACCTAATTTTTTCATTCCTATATCGGATATAATTTATCCACATTAGTAAAATCCATTTCAATTATGTTCTAATAGGGAAGTATAAAATTAAAAAGACTAATGAAAAATGGGCTAATTTCTTCAATAATTTTCTTTAAAATTGTCTAAAGAATTCTGTATTTTGCAGTAATTTAATTAACTTTTTTGAAACTTAATTTTTGTACTATATAACCAATTTTGGTTTAATGACTAGTAAAAATGTATTTGTTTTGAAAAGATTAAAAAAAACTTTGAAAATAAGTTAATATATAGGTAAAAAAGTATAAATAAATCATTTAGAAACAAACTTATATATATATTATTAATTACTGATAATTCTCTTCAAAGACAAATAATTTCTAACATAAAATTTAATTTGAGTAGAATACTGAAAAACTTATTGGCATACAGAAGTAGAAAGTAAATTAAAACTTTAATAAACGATTGTTCATAGTATTCTTATTAAAATTCATTATAATCCTGAAATATCAACTATTCTTCTTTGCATTTTTCAAGCCCATACATAAGTGTGCTACCTATGGTGAAAGCGAAGAGTTCAGAAATTCTGGCCTTGATGATGAATTCTACTACATTGCTTTCCGTTGGCCTTCGGCATTCTTTGTAGTGGAAATTTTGGGCATTGACGGCAGTTGTTTCGCCCACCTTCAAGGTCTCACCGCAGGCTTCGATGGTGTAGCCACCTTTGGGAACTGCAGTTGTCATGAGATTGAAACATTGAAGAAATTTACTCGAAATTCTACTTCATTCAAAAACGCTTTACAAATGTTCTACACTGTGGCCCAAAAAAACATGCCACTGTATATAGGTTTATAACTTTGGCAAATGAAAATTGTTTTTTATTATTTACCACTTTTTTACTTACAAATAAATTTTGAATATGATTCCATAAAAATTATTTTCATTATCTTAATATGCAGTATCTTTAGTTAGTGAAACTGAAACAAGTTTTTAAATAGCGAAACTGAAACACATTGAAAAAATACAGAATTTTTTACCTTTTAAATTTGAATTTCCACTTTTTCCTTTAATATTTTTCCCTTTTATGTTTTTTTAATACTTTATTATTTTTTCTTATAAACATTTATTTTGACTCCTTCAATATGGAGTTTCTTCGAGAAAATTACTTGAAGAAACTAAAAATCGCGAAAACTGTCGTGGTAAACACATAAAAATAATTTAATTTTTGTATTTTTTTAATTTTTCCAATTTAAGTATTTCTTTTTTACATTTTCAACATTTTATATGT
>OX030955.1:13829582-13862082 GCA_943735955.1 Piscicola geometra
ATTGGAGACAGTTAAGGTATTAAAGCCTTGAAGAATGCTGTTAATGACGTAGTTGAAGGAAAATGAGAAAAATTGAAGCAGAACTCATAAATGGAGTTATAAAAATATCACAAAGAACATAAGAAGACAAATAAAAAGCCTGGATCATTAGGAAGAGAGACCATATAATGTTATTTACAGCTGTTCCACGATTTCAAAATTTAATCGCCGTTAATCGTTCGATTAGAAATTTTAATCGTGTGTTAATCGTATTTTAAAGAGATTCTTTTAGCACATTTGACAATAGTATAATATAGTATTTTTTTAAAATTTCTCACAAATGTAATAGAAATTTTATCAGAATTTATTAATAAAAATAATCCACATTTGAAATGTAAAATATGAATCCATAAATGGTGAAAAATGCATTTGTCACACATTATTTTTGAGCCAGTTACGCAAGCAAAAAAAGTAATCCACAGGTGAAAGAATTAAAAAAAATTCGTAAATGATTAAAAATGAAATTTTCACGCATCCTTTGTGAGCCAGTTACTCAAGCAAACAAGCTCTTCAACATTAGTTATATCTAAAGAGGCTCTTTTCTTGCTAACTATTTGTTCTGACAAGCTGAATAGACGTTCACATGGAGCTGTACTTGCAAGAGATGACACGTACTTTCTTGCCAGTTTCGCAAGGACCGGATATGCTCTTTCGTGTTGTTGCCACCAAACAAGAGAACAACTATCAAGGCCTCTCAGATTCTGTTCTATAACGTTGATTTATTGACTTTGAATCAAAGTTTGACATCATTTTGGTATCTTCATCTTCAGAATCTGAAGCTACATATGTTCGTAATCGCTTGTTTGGTGGAAGCTGTATACTTTTTGGAGGTTTTATTATCTTCTTATAGTTTCTCCAACTCTTTCCACGTTGCTTCTCTTTCACCCTGTTGAAGACATTTAAAGTTTTAAATCTGGGTCTAATGATGTGGCATCTCTTAACCATTGGATATTTTGATTACTGTTTCTCTACTCAAGTTCGGGAAGACATATTTATTTTGAAACAAATAACATAAGCTGAAGTGCATATTTCTTGTGTAAAGTGAAAAATTGCAATTAACACTTTGAACATGTTATGTATTTTTCACCGCTTAAAGTCCTGTTGCAAATCTAGAAGGAATGAAAAGTTTTTTGATGAAATGTACTTTTCCCATTTGTTCTTTGAAAGTAAACTAAGTAGAGACCGACCGAAATTCGGTTCGGTTTCGGTTTCGGCGCCGGAATTTTCAATTTTCTTAGTTTCGGCAATTTTTCGGTTTCGGCCGAATTTAAATTTACAATTTCGGCCATTTTTCGGTTTCGGCCGAAAATAATTTTTAAATTTCGGCTTAATTTCGGTTTCGGCCGAAATGGATCTCATATTTACCGAAAAACCGTATTTAAAAAAAATTTATGTAGTTCATCTGAAATATCTGTATGTTTGGGTTCGATTATCATCTCTATTAGATATCTATTAGATGTGATGGGAAAGTTAAATGCATCTTTGGAAATGATCCAGAGGGTCGATTTATTAGAAGTACACAAACACACACACACACACACACACACACACACACACACACACACACACACACACACACACACACACACACACATTATTCGAATAAGATATACAAGCATGTGGAATTCTGTATTTAAGTCGAAAGAACGAGAAGATTTGGCTTCGATTAATTAATTCAAAAATAAATTGTGAGAATGTCGTTGAATCCAATTTGGAAGATTTTTACAAAATGTCAGTCGGACCAAAGCAAAGCCTGTTGTAATACATGTTTAAAATTATCTTCTTTAGGTAGTACACAGCCTAAGAAGCAGACTGTTTGTGGATTGAAAAACCATCTTCAAAAACACCACAAAGAATTGTTCACCAGGTTTTTGTTAGACGTTGAAGAGAAAAATGATCTGGCGACATTTGCAAAGAAAAGAAAATTAGAAGAATCTGTTTCACAGCCTGTTTCAGTTCAACCAGTTATCAATTTTCAAAAAGATCGCAGAACCTGGCCAGATGATCATCCCTCTACTCAGACAATCGATAAATGCATCATGGATTTGATCATTGTTGATATGCTTCCATACTCAATTGTTGAAGGTGAAGCATTCAAAAGGTTGAATTTTGCTGATCCAACTGCATCAAAAAATTACCGTTTAAAGAGCGAAAAGTATTTTCGAACCAGCTTGATGCCAGCAACTTACATAAAAGTGAATCAACAAGTTAAAAAACTTGTTGAAAAAGCAGAATGGATTAGTTTTACCACAGATGGGTGGACGAATCCGACAAAATCATGCTCTTTACTTAGCTTCACTGCTCATTTTGTGCATGAAAGTTCAAGAAAGAAAGTTGTTTTGAATGCTATGGCCTTAGAAGAAAACCATACAGGAGCTTATTCGGCATCAAAATTGAAAGAAGCAATTCTGAACTGGGAGATAGATGATAAAGTTCTCATGGGCATCCGTGACAATGCGCCCAACATGGTGAGCTCAATGCGTATTGCGGGAATACGTGACTTTGGTTGTTTTGCACATAACCTACAACTTGTCGTGAAAGATGCTAATTTTCTTCAAACTTCAGTGGAGAAAGTTATCAAAAAATCAAGAAAAATAGTTTCTCACTTCAAACACAGCGAACAAGCTTGTCGTCATCTTAAGGAAATACAAAAATCAGCTGATGTTCCACAACATTCACTGATTCAAGATGTTGAGACGCGTTGGAACAGCTCATACTTGATGCTGTCGAGGCTAAATGAGCAACAAAAAGCAATTAACTTTTATTCCGTTGAACATGGAGACATCGACTCCTTAACAAAAGAAGAATGGAAACTTATAGAAAGAATAATAGTTGTGTTAGAACCATTTAGTGACGCGACCACAGAGATCAGCTACGATGATGCATCAATATCTATTGTCATTCCGATGATTTCTATGAAAACAAAATTAGAAATCACGTCAGCTGATGTTGGACTGATGCAGATGAAAGCAGCCCTTCGAGATGCCATAGACAAACGGTTGGAGTTTGTTAAAAAAATGCCCGAAGTGCTTGCAGCTACTTTGCTTGATCCTCGCTTCAAAGATATGTATTTTGACGATTTAGAAAAGGAGGAAGCCAAAAAGAAGTTTTAAACTTTATCAAACCAAACTTTGTTGCAGAAGAGAATTCCATCAACCAGGCTGAAAAAATACTGGGAAATAACGTTTTAAACAGTTTGGTTTCATCATCCTTATGGGATATTCACGACAAAATTAACCTTACCAACCAAAACAACGATGATGCCGCCAATAAGACGTCTGAACACGAACGCCAAATGCAGGCGTATCTTAAAGAGCCTAGGATCCATAGAACATCCAACATTTTTGCGTATTGGCATTGCAGTCAATATTCATGTCTTGAGCCTGCTGCTCGAAAATACTTATCTGCACCCCCAACAAGTGTGGCTAGCAGTGTTATTTTCGTAACGAAAACGAAAACGACAATTCTGAATAATCGTTCCACGAAAACGAAAATAAAAACTAAATTTATTTTCAAAACGAAAACGAAAATAAAAACTGTAATTATTTCCAAAACGAAACTGAAATAAAAACTATAATTATTTTAAAAACGAAAATTAAATAAATTTCTAAGTATGCCATAAGATGGAAATGTATAATTTATATAAAATTATATGTCTATGTTATAAACATTATCTTTGGTCTTTATGAAAGTAGCGCCACTTATAAAACGTAATTTATTACCGCTTCGCTTTGTCAATTAAATTATCACTTATTTTAATCGTAAATTTGTTATTATATTTCAAATTTGTTAGTAATCAATAATTTAAGTACTCAATTCTTATAATATTTCAATTTACTGGTAATTTTTAAAACTCATTTGTTGTTAATATACAGTTCTATTTTACAGTTTCATTTTATGATCAATTAATTTTGTTAGATATAAAAAAATAGTGTTCAAAGTTGTAAATTAATATGTTTTCAAAACTAAAATGAAAATAAAAACTTGAATTATTTTCAAAACGAAAACGAAAATAAAAACTATAATTATTTTCAAAACGAAAACGAAAATAAAAACTATAATTATTTTCAAAACAAAAACGAAAATAAAAACTATAATTATTTCCAAAACGAAACTGAAATAAAAACTATAATTATTTTATGAAACGAAAATAACACTGGTGGCTAGCGAGCAACTATTCAGTTCTGCAGGGCAAATATACGCAGATCGTCGCAGCAACCTTCTTGGTGAAAATGTTGAAAAACTGTTATTTCTTGCTTACAATATTCGATTGTTTGGATTTAATTATTAAACAGAAATTGTCATAGTTCAATACTATTTTTTGACTTAAATAAACAATTACTTATGTAGACCATTTTTGTTGTTAAAAAACTTTTATTTTTTGGCTTAAAATGTACGCTTGTTTGGATTTACTCATTAAACATCGTTAAATGCTATTTTTTCATTTTAAATAAAAGTTGGAAAAAATTTCGGTTTCGGCTTCGGTTTCGGCCGAAAATCTGATTACAATTTCGGTTTCGGCCGAAAATTAATATTCAATTTCGGCTTAAATTCGGTTTCGGCCGAAAATGAGATTTTAATTTCGGTCTTATTTCGGTTTCGGCCGAAATAAAAATATCTGTTTCGGTCGGTCTCTAAAACTAAGGGAGTGTTTGTGTTCACTTGCTGACAATGTAGCCAACACAGCAAAAACAGTTTAATTCTGATAAATTAAAATGCATTAAAATTTTTAATGCTTTAATTTTATAAAAATTCGTTTAAATGTTTAACAGGCGTTAATTTATTAACGCGTTATTCGAAAGTTAACTTAGATTAAAGCACAGCTCTAATTTTATTGCATTAACTTATTAATAGTCTGTATTTAAAAAAATTGATTTAAAAAGCCTAAGTTTTCGAATTTTCTGTAATTTTATAAAAAAAGAACGTTACTTTAACGAGAGCAAATGGTCAATTGCGTCATTTGCGAAGTGAAGAAAGTCGCACAGAGGCATTCTTATAACAAGTCCACTCGAAAATCGGCTAATCGTTAAATTCAAGTTACAAGATTTATTACATTTTTAGGCTTTAAAAAAAAGATACTACAATGCATCTCTGTGTTGCTTTGTCAATTCTTTGTTTATATAGTTTCAAATACTTTTCTATTGTAGCACATTTAAATTTAATTTTTATTTTAAAAAAACAAACAAAAATTCCAAATTTGTAGATGTCATAAAATTATCAGTGTCTAAATATTTCTGTATTTAATGTTATTATGATTTTTCATTTGAAGACAATCTTAATTTTAATGACTTTGAATTTCAAAAGACACACAAACTTCCTAAACTGAACATCCACGGTCTTCCTGAAAATCCGAAAGACACTTGCTTTAAATTTATAATGTTCTATTTACAATTTAATCTTTAAAAAAAGTTTTCTACCACGACACAAAAGTTGAGATTTCAAAACTTTGTTGAGATCTTCAAACCAGCAAGCTAGATATAAAACGTGACAAATGAGTTGGTTGGGGCTTTATTAGATTCGAATGAATACTTCGAAAAAATAGCAAAAAAACAACGGCACTGCTAGCACAATTTAGCATGATCAGTGAATTATTACCACATGAATGTTCGTTAATAATTTTGTAAGCACGTCAACAATTTCAAAAAAGTTCATCTCATTCGAAATAGAGTTTAAGACTGTTAGTAACAGAAAAGAAGAGAAGAAATGGGAGATTTTCCACATGAATTGATTGATTTAATGAAGTAATGAGAACGAATTCTCAACATGATACAACAAATACAACAACTTTTGTAAATACCACTACTACACCTTCACAATAACAATAATACAATAACAACAAAACAAATAATAATAACCATAAAACAAACAAAAAACACTACACCACAAACTTCGGGTTAATAAACTTTCTAATCTTCCTCTTCACCACCCTCACATACGCCACCACCAACAGCAAGACACACAGCGCATAGAAGAGCATCAGCAGGCACAAGTCAGGCTGTTCCAAGAAGCCTCCAGCCTTATTTAGGGGCAGGTAGAGGAGGATGGTGGTGGCGAGGCTGTTGTTGTTGATGTTGTTGTAGCTTTTGTGTATGTTTGTATCATCATCATCATTCGAATTTATGTTTTTGTGTATGTTTGTATCATCATCATCATTAGAATTTATGTTTTTGTTTATTTTTGTATCATTATCATTAGAATTTTTGTTTTTTGGAATGCTTGTATCATCATCATTACCATTAAGTTCAAAGATATTATTGTCATTATAATTGCTATTATTATTGTCATTATAATTTGTGCCAGCCTCTTTGAGCACCATATCCACCGCGTACATGCCTCTCAAGTACTTCAGCACCTCTTCCTCCACCCACCCCTTCTCCCAATCACTACTAATACTACTACTACTACTACTACTACTACTACTACTACTACTACTACTACTACTACTACTACTACTACTACTACTACTACTACTACTACTATTACTACTACTACTGATATTAGTTTCATAACCATAAACATTATTATTATTACCATTAATATTATTATTATTAATATTTTTATTCACATTTTTGTTGAAATTGTGATTATTATTATTTTTATTTTTACTAACATTATTATTATTATTATTATTATAATTATTTGTGACATGGCAACGAGGGCATTGGTGGATATTAGGAAAATCGGTTTTAGGATGCCCTTTATCCTCTGTTACATCCCCCTTCAGGCGCTGTATCGGTGGTGATGATGATGATGATGATGGTGTTGATGATGATTATGGTGATGATGATGGTGTTGATGATGATTATGGTGATGTTTATGATGATGATAATGGTGTTGATGATGATTATGGTGATGGTTATGATGATGATAGTGTGCTGATGAGAGTAGGGATGATGATGTATTAGTGGTGTTAGATTTACCAAACTAAATAGTATAATAATACAAAAAAACAAAATAAGAATAAAATTACTAATATTATTATATTTATTATTATTGTATTTATTATTCTTATATTTATTATTATTATATTTTTATTATTACCTTGTTAGCTCTGTTGTGAACTTTCCACAGAAAGATAGCGGCTTGATAACGATTATTGGGGATTGCTAAGAGATTGTTAGATAGTGATGATGACGATGTTTGTGATGATGATGACGATGATGATGATGATGATGGAGGGAGTTCAAAGGCTCTAGTCTCCTTCCGGAAGTTTTTGGAGCATTCGCTACAACTGAGGTGGTTACGTACTCCTTTGAGCACCCTGACTTTGTTCATTTGTGTGTGAAAACACATATAAATAAAGACACGCCAGATATTTGGACCCAGATCAAGTTTGAGTATTATTAATAGTTGTAGTGATTGTAGTAGTAGATATAGTAGTAGTAGTAGTAGTAGTAGTAGTAGTAGTAGTAGTAGTAGTAGTAGTAGTAGTAGTAGTAGTAGTAGTAGTAGTAGTAGTAGTAGTAGTAGTAGTAGTAGTAGTAGTAGAAGTAGTAGTAGTAGTAGTAGTAGTTGTAGAAGTAGTAGTAATAGTTTTAGTAGCAGTAGGAGTAGAATTTTTATAATGATTTTTACATCATCATAACCATGACCACCTGAAGAAGTTGATGACGTAGTTCCTGATGATAACGACCAACTCAATGCACTCCTGGTCTGCGTGGCCATAACAACAAGAATAATAACAACAACTGTTGTTTATATTAGAAGCACAACAACTATCACAAAACCTACCACCGCAACAACAACCACAACTACAACCACCACAACAACTACAACCACAACAACTACAACCACAACAACTACAACCACAACAACTACAACAACCACAACTACAACAACAACTCCAACAACCACCACAACAACAACAACCACAACAACTACAACAACCACAACTACTACTACCACAACTACTACTACCAGTAGCAGTGGGATGGAATGCACAGTTGATGGTGAGTGAGTGCAGAATGGTCCAGAGACCACATGGGTAGCCTCTGAGGCTGTCGTGGTGGTGGTTGTAGTTGTTGTGGTTGTGGTTGTAGTTGTTGTGATGGTGGTTGTAGTTGTTGTGGTGGTGGTTGAAGTTGTTGTAGTGGTGGTTGTAGTTGTTGTGGTGGTGGTTGTAGTTGTTGTAGTTGTGGTTGTAGTTGTTGATTTGGTTGTGGTGGTTGTAGTTGTTGTGCTGGTTATTTTAGATGTGGTAGTTGTGGGATTTTAGTTTTTGTGATTTGCTTTTATTTTTTGGTGTAGTAGTTGTTGTTAGGGTTGTTGAGGTGGCTGTAGTTGTGGTAGTTGTTGAATTGTAGTTTTTTGTAGTAGTGGTTGCTTTGTTTTTTGGTGGTAGTTGTTATAAGTGTAGTTTTTTTTCTGTTTTTTTTTGTCTTAGTTGTTGCGGTTGTTTTGCCTGGAACTCCCTTAATTATTTAAGTATAATTATATTTATAATTATCAAGGTAATATCATCCTCATCATCATCATCATCATCATCATCACCAACTTAGCAGTTGATCCTTTACAGTTTAAATACCCTAATTCTTTTTTAAGAGAGGTCTGTATGGTGTTTAAGGTGATGATGATGCTGATGACAATGTTGATGATAATGATTATGGTAATGACCATGATGATGATGATGAATATGGTAATCATGATGATGATTATGAATATGGTAATGATGATGATGATGATGAATGTTAAACCAGATCACGATGACAATAACTTTATTAACATACCATGTATTTCTTAACCATTCGAATCCAATCTTCGCTACTAATATTATACTTTGAGTTATTATTATTATTATTATTCTTATCCTTTTCAGAAGCACTAGCCCTCCTTGTCGACAGCCAAGCATGCAGTTCTTTAAGTTGAGAAGAGGTTTGTGCCTTGACCGGTAAGAACTGGTTGGTGGTGATGATGATGGTGGTGTTGAAGATGATGATGATGATGATGGAAATAATGATAATAATGACCGTTTCCTTACTAACCAATCTCCCTCCTCAAACTCGAATCTGTATTTTTTTCCATTCATCCCTTTTCCATACGCCAAATTTCTCCTTCCCTCCTCCAGCCAACCATCCCTTCCCCCACACAACCATCCCCTTTTCCCTCTTCTCCACTTTTAGCAGCCATTTTAATTTCTCTCAAGCATCCAACACCCTTATATGCCTGCACCCGCTAGACCACCTCTTCTCTCCCCTTCAACCACCCGCCCATCTGCCACACCCATTGTACGACCTATTCACCCCCTTTCTCCATTCACCACTCAACCAATCCACAACCTTCTCTCACTCAATCAATCCACTCATCTCAACCCTAGCCTCCCCTCACCCATCACACATTGCCTGAAACCATCATCTCCAACCATCCACCCATACCCCATCTACCCATCCTTCACCTACCAACTCAACCACCCTGCACCCACCCCTCAATCCCCTCACCCATTCAACCATCCTTCACTCCACCCCACCCCTCAATCTACCCATCCACCCACCCACTCAATCCACCCACCCATCCACCCCTCAATCTACCCACCCACTTACCCACCCATCCACCCACCCACCCACCTTTCCTAAAACCCTCAAGAAATCAAGTAGATATTCAGTGATCATCATCATCATCATCATCTTCTCCTTCGCATACCTTCCAATCACAACAGGAACCTCTTGTAGCAGCATGTAAGCCAGGGCTGTCCTGATGTCCTGCTCGTGCACCGTGGTGTAAGAGCTGTGGAGGAGTGGTGTGGTGTGGTGGAGTGGTGTGGTGTGGTGTGGAGGAGTGGAGTGGTGTGGTGGAGTGGTGTGGTGTGGTAGAGTGGTGTAGGAGCTGTGGAGGAGTGGAGTGGTGTGGTGTAAGAGCTGTGGAGGAGTGGAGTGGTGTGGTGTAAGAGCTGTGGAGGAGTGGTGTGGTGTAAGAGCTGTGAAGGAGTGGTGTGGTGTGGTGGAGTGGTGTGGTGGAGTGGTGTGGTGGAGTGGTGTGGTGTGGTGTGGTGGTGGTGTGGTGTGGAGGAGTGGTGTGGTGGTGTAGTGGAGTGGTGTGGTGGAGTGGTGTGGTGTGGTGTGGTGTAAGAGCTGTGAAGGAGTGGTGTGGTGTGGTGTGGTGGTGGAGTGGTGTGGAGTGGTGGAGTGGTGTGGTGGAGTGGTGTGGTGGAGTGGTGTGGTGGAGTGGTGTGGTGTGGTGGTGTGGTGGAGTGGTGGAGTGGTGTGGTGGTGTGGTGTGATGGAGTGGTGTGGTGGAGTGGTGGTGTGGTATGGTGGAGTGGTGGTGTGGTGTGGTGGAGTGGTGTGGTGGAGTGGTGTGGTGGAGTGGTGTGGTGGAGTGGTGTGGTGGAGTGGTGTGGTGGAATAGTGTGGTGGAGTGGTGTGGTGGAGTGGTGTGGTGGAGTGGTGGAGTAGTGTGGTGGTGTGGTGTGATGGAGTGGTGTGGTGGAGTGGTGGTGTGGTGGAGTGGTGGTGTGGTGTGGTGGAGTGGTGTGGTGGAGTGGTGGTGTGGTGTGGTGGAGTGGTGGTGTGGTGTGGTGGAGTGGGGTGGTGGAGTGGTGTGGTGTGGTGGAGTGGAGTGGTGTGGGGGTGTGGAGTGGTGTGGTGGAGTGGTGTGGTGGTGTGGAGGGGTGTGGTGGTGTGGTGTGGTGGAGTGGTGTGGTGTGGTGTGGTGGAGTGGTGTGGTGCAGTGGTGTGGTGGAGTGGTGTGGTGTGGTGGAGGGGTGTGGTGGTGTGGTGTGGTGGAGTGGTGTGGTGTGGTGTCGTGGAGTGGTGTGGTGTGATGTGGTGGTGTGGTGTGGTGGAGTGGAGTGGTGTGGTGGAGTGGTGTGGAGGAGTGGTGTGGAGGAGTGGTGTGGTGGAGTGGTGTGGTGGAGTGGTGGTGGTATGGTGTGGTGCAGTGGTGTGGTGGAGTGGTGGTGGTGTGGTGTGGTGGAGTGGTGTGGTGTGGTGGAGTGGTGTGGTAAAGTGGTGGTGGTGTGGTGTGGTGCAGTGGTGTGGTGTGGTGGAGTGGTGGTGGTGTGGTTTGGTGGAGTGGTTTGGTGGAGTGGTTTGGTGGAGTGGTGTGGTGTGGAGGAGTGGTGTAAGAGCTGTGGTGTGGAGGAGTGGTGTGGTGTGGTGGAGTGGTGTGGTGTGGTGGTGTGGTGGAGTGGTGTGGTGTGGAGGAGTGGTGGTGTGGTGTAGTGGTGTGGTGTGGTGTAGTGGTGTGGTTTGTTGGAGTGGCGTGGTGTGGTGGAGTGGTGGAGTGATGTGGTGTGGTGGTGTGGTGGAGTGATGTGGAGGAGTGGTGTGGAGGAGTGGTGTGGAGGAGTGGTGTGGAGGAGTGGTGTGGAAGAGTGGTGTGGAGGAGTGGTGTGGAGAAGTGGTGTGGAGGAGTGGTGTAGAGGAGTGGTGTGGAGGAGTGGTGTGGTGGTGTGGTGTGGTGGAGTGGTGTGGTGTGGTGGAGTGGTGTGGAGGAGTGGTGTGGTGTGGTGGAGTGGTGTGGTGTGGTGGTGTGGTGGAGTGGTGTGGTGTGGAGGAGTGGTGGTGTGGTGTAGTGGTGTGGTGTGGTGTAGTGGTGTGGTGTGTTGGAGTGGCGTGGTGTGGTGGAGTGGTGGAGTGGTGTGGTGTGGTGGTGTGGTGGAGTGATGTGGAGGAGTGGTGTGGAGGAGTGGTGTGGAGGAGTGGTGTGGAAGAGTGGTGTGGAGGAGTGGTGTGGAGGAGTGGTGTGGAGGAGTGGTGTAGAGGAGTGGTGTGGAGGAGTGGTGTGGTGGTGTGGTGTGGTGGAGTGGTGTGGTGTGGTGGAGTGGTGTGGAGGAGTGGTGTGGAGGAGTGGTGTGGAGGAGTGGTGTGGAGGAGTGGTGTGGTGTGATGGCGTGGTGTGGAGGAGTGGTGTGGAGAAGTGGTGTGGAGGAGTGGTGGTGTGGTGTGGTGGAGTGGTGGAGTGGTGTGGTGGAGTGGTGGTGTGGTGTGGTGGTGTGGTGGAGTGGTGTGGAGGAGTGGTGTGGAGGAGTGGTGTGGAGAAGTGGTGTGGAGGAGTGGTGTGGTGGAGTGGTGTGGAGGAGTGGTGTGGAGGAGTGGTGTGGAGGAGTGGTGTGGAAAAGTGGTGTGGAGGAGTGGTGTGGAAGAGTGGTGTGGAGCAGTGGTGTGAAGGAGTGGTGTGGAGGAGTGGTGTGGAGGAGTGGTGTGGTGGAGTGGTGTGGTGGTGTGGTGGTGGTGTGGTGTGGAGGAGTGGTGTGGTGGAGTGGTGTGGTGGTGTGGTGGTGGTGTGGTGTGGTGCAGTGGTGTGGTGGAGTGGTGTGGTGGAGTGGTGGTGGTGTGGTTTGGTGGTATGGTGTGGTGGAGTGGTGGTGGTGTGGTGTGGTGGAGTGGTGTGGTGGTGTGGTGTGGTGGAGTGGTGTGGTAGAGTGGTGGTGGTGTGGTGTGGTGCAGTGGTGTGGTGGAGTGGTGGTGGTGTGGTTTGGTGGAGTGGTTTGGTGGAGTGGTTTGGTGGAGTGGTGTGGTGTGGAGGAGTGGTGTGGTGGAGTAGTGTAAGAGCTGTGGTGTGGAGGAGTGGTGTGGTGTGGTGGAGTGGTGTGGTGTGGTGGTGTGGTGGAGTGGTGTGGTGTGGTGGAGTGGTGGTGTGGTGTAGTGGTGTGGTGTGGTGTGGAGGAGTGGTGGAGTGGTGGTGTGGTGTAGTGGTGTGGTGTGGTGTAGTGGTGTGGTGTGTTGGAGTGGCGTGGTGTGGTGGAGTGGTGTGGTGGTGTGGTAGAGTGATGTGGAGGAGTGGTGTGGAGGAGTGGTGTGGAGGAGTGGTGTGGAGGAGTGGTGTGGAAGAGTGGTGTGGAGGAGTGGTGTGGAGGAGTGGTGTAGAGGAGTGGTGTGGAGGAGTGGTGTGGAGGAGTGGTGTGGAGGAGTGGTGTGGAGGAGTGGTGTGGTGGTGTGGTGTGGTGTGGTGGAGTGGTGTGGTGTAGTGGAGTGGTGTGGAGGAGTGGTGTGGAGGAGTGGTGTGGAGGAGTGGTGTGGAAGAGTGGTGTGGAGAAGTGGTGTGGAGAAGTGGTGTGGAGGAGTGGTGGTGTGGTGTGGTGTGATGGCGTGGTGTGGAGGAGTGGTGTGGAGGAGTGGTGTGGAGGTGTGCAGAAGTGGTGTGGTTGAGTGGTGGAGTGGTGTGGTGGAGTGGTGGTGTGGTGTGGTGGTGTGGTGTGGTGGAGTGGTGTGGAGGAGTGGTGTGGAGGAGTGGTGTGGAGAAGTGGTGTGGAGGAGTGGTGTGGTGGAGTGGTGTGGAGGAGTGGTGTGGAGGAGTGGTGTGGAGGAGTGGTGTGGAAAAGTGGTGTGGAGGAGTGTTGTGGTTGAGTGGTGGAGTGGTGTGGTGGAGTGGTGGTGTGGTGTGGTGGTGTGGTGTGGTGGTGTGGAGGAGTGGTGTGGAGGAGTGGTGTGGAGGAGTGGTGTGGAGGAGTGGTGTGGAGGAGTGGTGTGAAGGAGTGGTGTGGAGGAGTGGTGTGGAGGAGTGGTGTGAAGGAGTGGTGTGGAGGAGTGGTGTGGTGTGGTGGAGTGGTGTGGTGGAGTGGTGTGGTGAAGTGGTGTGGTGGAGTGGTGTGGTGTGGTGCATTGGTGCTGAGCAATACAATCAAGTATGTGTTTCGACTCAATTTCAACTCTTCGCTATCAAAACCTTCATAATCCTCATAATCATCATCATCATCACCATCATCATCATCACAACTTCTCACCTATCATTCCAGTTGCTGAAGCCTACATCAAGCTTCCCTGTCACTCCGCCACCATTGTGTTGCAGTGGTGCTGCAGTGGAGAGCTCTGTTGGATAATGGAATTGGAAGTTGTAAAACTAGTAGTAGTATTAGTAGTAGTAGTAGTAGTAGTAGTAGTAGTAGTAGTAGTAGTAGTAGTAGTAGTAGTAGTAGTAGAAGTAGTAGTAGTAGTAGTAGTAGTAGTAGTAGTAGTAGTAGTAGTAGTAGTAGTAGTAGTAGTAGAAGTAGTAGTAGTAGTATTAGTAGTAGTAGTAGTAGAAGTAGTAGTAGTAGTAGTAGTAGTAGTAGTAGTAGTAGTAGTAGTAGTAGTAGTAGAAGTAATAGTGATAGTACTAGAAGTAGTAGTAGTAGTAGTAGTAGTAGTAGTAGTAGTAGTAGTAGAAGTAGTAGTAGTAGTAGTAGAAGTAGTAGTAGTAGTATTAGTAGTAGTAGTAGTAGTAGTAGAAGTAGTAGTAGTAGTAGTAGTAGTAGTAGTAGTAGTAGTAGTAGTAGTAGTAGTAGTAGAAGTAATAGTGGTAGTAGTAGAAGTAATAGTGGTAGTAGTAGAAGTAGTAGTGGTAGTACTAGAAGTAGTAGTGGTAGTAGTTTTAGTAGTAGAACTAATAACAATAGTTTTTTCATCCCTATAGAAGTGTTGATATGGCAACAACACTGCTCATCATCAATGCCACCTTCTGCCACCAAGTCAGTGACCACCCTCTTGTGCTCCTCGTACTCGTCTGAGCTAATGGTGACGATGATGATGACGATGATGATGATGATGATGATGATGATGATGATGATGATGACGATGATGATGAGATGATGATGATGATGATGATGATGATGATGAGATGATGATGATGTCGGATAAAGCAATAATAATAGTGTGACGTAACAATAGCAGCAATTGAATAAACCTGGAGAGTTCTTGAAGCTTTCCATTCTTCCGCAGCAAGTAAGTGACAGCGGCATACTTGTCGGCTCCCTCCGCCCCCTCACGAAGCACCACGCCACGACCGCTCGAGCGCCTGTCATTGCCGCTGGAAACGACCCTGGAGATGCTAAGTCTTCGTCGATGCTTCCAAAAATCCAGTTTCAGCTGGAAATTTTTTTTTTTATGATTAATTTTTAATCTTGGGATGGTTTAGCGAATTTTATTGGGAATTTAGAAATAACAAATGTATGTTTCAATACTCGAATGATGTATACATTAAGCCACCATTCATCCATCCATTAATCATTAGTAAAAATATCTATCCATCAATTCATCCATCCATCAACTCATCCCTCCATCTACTTATCCATCCACCCATCCATCCATCCATCCATCCACCCCTCCATCGAACCATCCATCCATCCATCCACCCCTCCATCGAACCATCCATCCATCTATCCATCCACCCCTCCATCCATCCATCCATCCATCCATCCACCCCTCCATCCATCCATCCATTCATCCACCCCTCCATCCATCCATCCATCCATCCATCCATCCATCCACCCATCGAACCATCCTTCCGACGAGTGAGTCTCCACCCTCATACACAACAACACTCATCCCGCTTGCTGATGCACCTAGACTTCCTTCACTGTAGTTGTTGTTGTTGTTGTTGTTGTTGTTGTTGTTGTTGTCGTTTCTAGTTATTACTATTATTATTTAAAATTATTTCATTTGGATAATTATTATTAGCAATATTTTTCTTATTATTACAATTATTTTCTTTTTATTAAAATTATTTTCTTTTTATTATTAAAATTATTATTATTATTATTAGAAGTATTTAAAGATTTATGTATAAAATGTATTGATGTGATTAAAATCATTAATAAATATATTCTTTTATTGAAATGGATTCGCTTAATACTCTTATCAATAAGGACTTACCTTACAGGGTCAAGCATCCCAACCAAGTCCTCATCCAACCCACTTCTGAAAGATTATTCATCGATATCATAGTCATTTACATAATCATTATCATACTCATTATCATATTCATTTACATAATCATTTACATAATCATTATCATAGTCATTTACATAATCATTATCATATTCATTAACATACTCATTATCCTAATAATCCCTCCACCATTATCATAATCATTAACATAATCATCGAAATAATCACTAAAATATTCATTAATATAATCATTAACATAATCATTAACATAATCATTGACATAATCACTAAAATATTCATTAATATAATCATTAACATAATCATTAACATAAACATTTACATGGTCATTAACATAATAATTAACATAATCATTAGCAAAACCATTAACATAATCATATTCATTGAATAATCACTATTAGCATCATTATCATACCCATATAAATAACTCCCCTTTTGACGTCACTGATCCTTTCCACAATCTCCTTCCTCCACCCGACATCATCATCAGCGCCGACAACTGAGGCGGTATCATCATCATGAGCGAGCAGTTTTTCCAGCGGAATATTTGCCTTGAAGGCCTAGCAGTAGTGATGATGATAGTGATTATTACTACAACTTTCAAACTATCATCATCATTAGAGTTACTTTTTTTATATACTCATTTATTATTACTATCATTATTATTATTACTATTATTATAATTATTGATTATTATTAATATAATAATAATTATTATTATTATCACAAGCACGACCATGACGGTGGGATAGGCATCAGCGTACAAGCCGCAGAGTTTGGTGTTCCGATCGTTGGCGCAGTCAATTGCTGCTAACCTAACGAAGGGGCTCCAAGCTGTGGTGGTAGTGGTGGTAGTAGTAGTAGTAGTAGTAGTAGTAGTAGTGGTAGTAGTAGTAGTAGTAGTAGTAGTAGTAGTAGTAGTGGTAATAGTAGTAGTAGTAGTAGTAGTAGTAGTAGTAGTAGTAGTAGTAGTAGTAGTGCTAGTAGTAGTGCTAGTAGTAGAAGTTGTTTTTTAAGTACTTCAAGCAATAGTAGTGATGAATTTGTGGGAGTTAAGGGTAGTTATGGTTGTTACTTTTTAAATCTTCAGCTAATTTCTTCCATTTAGGAGCGAATCTGAAATTAAAGAAGTATTGTTTTAGTTATTGTTTCCTCATCCTAATCCTCAACATCATCATCATCATCATCATCTTTATTATCATCATTATCATCATCATCTTCATCACCAACATTATCATTATCACCACAACCATCATCATCATTATCGCCACCTGATACAGTGACCACACCAAGAACTGTAGAACTCTAAGAGAATGAGAGTAGGTGATGATGCCATAATCTGTTTATAATTATTATTACTATTAATATTATTCATTTTAGCATTATTATTATCTTTTTTCATATTTTTATTCTTATTATTATTATTATTATTCTATTAAAATTATTTATACAACTTTTTATCTTTTCTTGGCTACGCACATATCTTTTTAGAGCGACAGTAGGAATTGAAACCACGACGTTCGGGTGTAAATCCTATCGCTTAATCACTAAAGTATCACAATTAGGTCAAATACGAGTTGAATACATTTCAAATTTACATACGTTATAACGTCAAATATCTAAGTGAACAATTTTGAATAAATGTTTTTTTAATTTCAGTATCTCGGTATTGAATTTTTTTTTAGTTTTTTCCTTTAAAAAAACTTTATTATTTGGACAATATTAAAGAAAATAGTTCTTTGTTTATATGTAGGGGGAGGTTGCTCAAGATGAACCGGTTTCTGAGATGGAACGAGCTAACTTACAGCTATGCGATGTATAAAGTAAGTTTTTTAATGTTCTATTCATGCATCTGTCTTCTAAGCACATTTGTATGTTGGCTTCGTTACTGAAAGTTCCCTCGTTCAATTAGAATAATTGAAAAACTGATTTCTAGAAGAATAGTTGAAAAGTTGGGAGATAACGTTTTGTTGTTTCTTCCTCACATCCGAAGGAGTATAATTTGTACTTTATTCTTATTAATTAGATGATGCACTACAGTTTCATTATGTGCAAGCAGTATAATTAATAATTGAGTGATTAGCCTGTTGTGACCATGGATGTGTAGCATGGTCATAGTTGCCTAAGATGGAACATGAATAGTTGCCTAAAATAAAAGGTAGAAAGAGATTATAGACATTGATGAATCTGTCTCTGGCACTCGGCCATCTCGGGAGATGATAAATCTATATAGACGATAAACAGTATTATCGACTTTATAAAGTTTATACTCTAAATAGACTAATGAAAATTAAACAAACCAATGATTTACTTTTTTATTAAATGAAAAACTGTTAGTGTTCATTAGCTTTGACACAAGTATGTTCTATTTATAGCTAAATCTCAAAAATTTGATTAGATGTAAACTTTCGTCTCATTAGTCTCAATTGACTGTAAACTAGAGGTTTGCACGGGAAATGGTTGAAGCTAAAAGTGAAGTGCGAAATAAAGAAATTTCTCTGGGTAAAGCGAGTTTAACTTATGTTATTCCAAAGAGTTTATTTTAAAAATAGAATTAAATAATTTAAACAATTTAATTTAAGCGTTTTTAAAAGACATTTGATGACGCTTTTGAGAAGGAACTGAAAGATTACATGTTTGGAAAAAAATAAGGATTTTTTGAAATGATCAGTATTGAATAAAAGGAAAAAAGTATTTCTTTAGATAAAAAGATAGTCGGATGAAAAGTAAAATGTTTAAATTCCAATTTTAATGACATACAATATGATTTCATCTTTAGCAACTGAGCATTTCCTCATGGGAACCCAGTTGCTCAGGATGGAATTTTTGAGTGTTCATGTTTGAGGTTAATAAACTCATATTTCTCTCCTTTATTTCTTATGTTGAAAGTGATATAGTTAGACAAAGAGTCAATATAATGGCTGGATAATTTTACGTTAATTTTAATTTACGTTATTGGTTATGCAATTGAGTTATGAGGCTACGTGTAAAAATCGTTCCACCTTGTGCAACCTCCTATTTGTTTTTTAAACAAAGTTTTTTTTTTAAATTTTGAGATAAACTTTTATTTTTATTAATTGTTTTAAATCTTATTAATACGTATAAATTATTTAATTAATAAATAACTAAAATGTAAATGCTTTAAAATTATCCTGAAAGATCAATATTTCACAGTATTTCTATATTGGGCGCAGTTCTAATGAAGATCACCATAAAGTGTGAGCTGATGAATAATTCAATACAGACCTTAGAACCTTAGAAGTTCGAAATAATCAATAGCCTCATTATCACCCTTCAAGCATCATCATCATCGCCACTGTTTAAAATAATTGCTACTATCTTCCTCCGCATCATCATCATCATCATCCTCTTTTCTCCTTCTTCCCCATCTTTATTATAATACATTCATTTATCAGCACCATCTTCTAACTCCTTCTAGATCCACAATGGATGCATTTCATTTTCTATCCCCGCAACCAGCCATCTCACAATCTCGCAGTAATCTCCCCCTCCCCCTAATCGCTTTTTTTATACACTTCACCCCCCCCCCCCCCTGATCCACCCACTTCCCTCACCCAGTAATCCACTCACTCCCTCCCCCCCCTGACGTACATACACCTTTCCACCAAACCCACACTTTTCTCACACACCCCCAACCACCCTCATTCTTACAACCATACCACCATTCATCCACCAACCACCACACTACAACCACATTCATCCTCACAACCACCACACTACCACACTCTCATCCTCACAACCACCACACCACCCCCAAACAACCAACCACACCCTCTTCCTCACAACCACCACACCACCCCCAAACAACCAACCACACTACAAGAAACACCTTATTGAACGTCCCACTGTCCGCGACAACGACTGAATCACTGCTGTTATACAGGCCTGGGTGATGTGTGGGAAAGGTGGAGGTGAGAGTGATGGTGGTGCTGAGAACTGTGAAGAGAAGAGCTAAGTTGATTCTGGTGTTGTTCTTGTTGGTGGTGGTGAAGGTATTTTTGTAGCTGGTTGTGTTGCCGAGAGAAGTTGTGGTAGTGTTTCTTGTGTTGTTGTAGTTGTATTTTTTAAAGTTAGTTGTTTTGTAACCATTATCTGTGATATTGATTATATTTATACAGTTTTTGCCACTGTTGGTTGTGTTGTTTTTATTATTTTGTTTTTGCATTTTTACAAGAAATTCTTTGCTTTTTTTTGTTGTTTTTATCATTTAAAAGCCTTGGAAGAAAACATTATTTATTTAAAAAAATTGTGTGGTAGTGCTGTTGTTTTTGCTGTTGTACTGTCAGTATTAATGTTGTAGTTTTTAGTATTAGTTTTAATTTTTAATGTTGTCTTTAATGCTGCTGTACTTTTTAACGATGTTGTTGTACTCATGAAAGGTCTTTGGGAGTGTTGTACTGGTCTGTAGTAGTGTTGTTGTAGAGGAGGTTAGTGCTTGATGGTCCTGAAAAAGAACTAAAAAGCAACCAGTCAGTTTTAAAAGCACAAAAGATCTCCAAAACCATCTTATGTAATAAAAATTTATTTTTATTTTTGAAAAACTTTTCAACAACTTTTTATCATCAATATTTTTTAAAGGCTCGAAGGTTATTTGCCAAAATATGTTATGTTTCAAACTTTTAAAAGATTGAAAATTATCTTCTTATATTGAATAAATGATAATAAACTGTTTAAACCTAATAAATATACATCTAATTTTGTGTATAAGTTAACAGTAAAAAAATATTATAGTTAATTATTTACCTTTAATATATTGAAGTTGATAGACGAGAAGATTATGGATTATAGTGCGTTTGTAGATGAAACTACCATATGTAATGGTAGGAAGATCAATAGCATTTATATCAGAGGCAAGTGTTTTTTAATCTTTAGTCGGCGATTAAATATTAATTTATATTTCTTTGAAACAAATTGGATTGGAAGCTTTTTTTATAATTGAAGTAGTTTGAGCGTTAAAATTAAAACTTTGATTGTAGCGGTTTTTCTAATTTAGAAGTATATTTGATTATTTAGAATTTTTAATCTGCTTCTAAAAGCGCAGATTATGCTCCTTAGCCGCTAAGCCTTTTAGACTAAAAGTTTTAGTTAATTTAAAATGCAAATATTTAACATTTGCTCATCATAAGCATAAATCTTTTAAATTTATCAAAATTGATTCAATATTCAATCTGCGAAATTACTAATTATGAAGCTATCTTTTCGAGAAGCATACACTAACACATAATTTTCAGAGTACTTTTTGAATGAGTTAGAAGTTAACTTTAGTATGCATTAGAATATTTATAATAATTAAATTTTTACAAATGTTCTACAAATTATTTAATTTATTAAAAACTATTATTTTATTTTACTAATAATAATATTTATTATTTTCATTAATTAGCTTTTTTATAAATAATAATAATAACACCGAAAAAATATTATGTGCCCAATTCGACAAGTCAGAGAGGATCCTTACCTTACTGATGCGGTGACAGCGTCTGTAGAGTTTCTCAACTGACAAACACAGTCTTATGTCTCCAAGATCTCACTCTTGCCTGAGTCTCTCTAATTAGAAAGACATTAATGTCTCAATAGAATTTTTCTGATGGTTTTTGGTATTAATTAACCAGCTTCCTCTTCACTATTGTCGGATTCAACTTTTTCAAGTTTATCAGACATATCATGGTCCTATGAGGGTCCAAATGTCTCGTATTGGTTTAATATGTGTTCAGCCAGTCTTTTTCAGCTTTGATGTTTTTTACTAAAAGGATGTGCAACGACTATTTTTTCAGCAATTTGTAATGCCACTCCCTGAAATTCAGTCGTTGTAAATCCCAGGGACGGCAATCTGCTGCAAATCTTGGGGAAGTCCAACCCAGAATGTGTGGCGATCCTGTGGAGTCCTGGGGTCACTAGCGTTAAAGTGGACCCTGCACTACTAAAAAGTGAGGTGCGTGGACCCCAGGACCCCCCCCCCCCCCCAGGATCACCGCCCATGCTAAATCCATACAGCATTTGTTTCATTTTGATTGTTGATTCAAAGCTGTTTCGAGAGAACCATCTTATGGAAAAAAATATGCTAGAAAATATTAGTATTTTGCAATAATTCTACTTTAAAGGTTAGAAGGATATATCGATTCTTTCTGAGCAGCTTTGAGAGTTCCTTTGAAGCGTCAACTTGCTATTGATTATCTTAAAAGAAAAAGTTCAGCTTGTTTTTTTTGAAACTCTGCTTTTCCTTAACCCTTAAACACCAATACGGGTCGATTTGACCCATACCAGTATTCAATCGCTCACTGTGGTTTTAATTATTAAGTTATTTTGTTGTAATTTCATGACTTTGTCTAATTTATTTTTGAAAATCTAACACATTTTTCAGATGTTAAATATTATTTATAGTTTAGGTTTTACAGCATTATAAAACTTTATTAACGTTCGCGACCGTATGGGTTGCAACGACCGTGTTGGTGTTTAAGGGGTTAAGGTCGATCTCGATTAAGAAACTAGAATGAAACTATTTCAAATTAAAATTTCATACTGTTTAATGTTCAACTGAAAATTATCGTATACAGATTGCTTCAACAGAACTTCGAACTGCGCTCTTTGTTTCTTTGCAAACCCCTCAATGTAAAAGAAAATGTAAACTTTTTCTAGTGATTTTTATTTTAAATCGTTTAAACTTGTCGAGATCCAGAAAATCATGCTGAAAAATTCAAAAATTTTGCGAACTTGAGTTGAATGTTTATATAAAGAGCTTCGAATGTTAATTTGAAACCGTGAGTCTGCGACTTTCTTCAAAATTGACGGCTTTTATCTCTGCTTAGTTTTGAGTTTCTGTAGCTTCCACAACCTTAATGGAGGTTAGAATTTTCAAATTTGTCACTTTTAATACTTTTTTTTCCGAAATTATTTCTTAATACAAATATTTTTCTGTTTTAAATACTCGTTTAGGTTTCGCCATCATTTACATTTTTAGTCGAATTAAATATTTAGAAATATAGTTTAATGATTTCCAGAATTAACCGAGAGGTAATTTCTTTAAAAATGAAATTACTAAAAATTCAATTTTCACATAAACTATATTTATATGTTTTTCTATTATTAACTTAACTTCAAGTTCACCTAAGCATTCGAGAGAACCCTATTGCGGAAGATTTGAAATGCTAGAGAGAAATGCTGCGGTAAATTGATATGCCACAGAAAAGATGCTGTCTTCCCTAACATCTATGTTGAGTTACTAAACCATTATATAGACATTTTAGTAGAATATCTAGTTTGACATCTCGAACATTTCTAATATCACAAAATTATCCTCGTAAATAAATGTTTCAAAGGATAACGAAACCTTTGAGTCGTCACGTTACGTAGTCTTCAAGGGAACGTTTGTTTTATTGAAAATCTTTTTGACTAGCACAAACCATCGAACCCAGAGAATGGCAGGTGTGTTACATGTATGGGTGGTGATCCTGGGGGGGTCCTGGGGTCCACTTTTTTTAATAAAAACATTTTTAAACTCTTGTTTTGATGCGAGCAAAATTGTCAAACATGGCATAAAACAGAATTCTTACATATTAATAAATTGTGAGTATGTTTAGTTATAGTTATAGCTGTCTAAAATGAAACTTTTTATTACTTTCTTAAATATTCTTAGAAAAACAGAAGTTTACAAATGTTTTTTTAAGCGGGGGGAGAGGAGGTCCGGACCCCAGAACCCCCCCAGGATCGTCCATGCTGGTTAGGACCCCCCCCCCCCTCCACCCAAGATTTGCAGCAGATCGCCGCTCCTGGTTACATGCATTACGACAGGAAAATGTGAGAGCGATGAGGAGTGTTGTGACAATAAGGTATGCTTCCAAGTCTCAACCCAGAGGTGAGTTATAAAATGATTTCGTCAAAAAAGAGTTTATTCAAATATTTCTTTTAATAAATAAGTGTTAGAACCTTTTTGTTGAAAAATTGTTTCCATAAAATTTAATAAATTTCTTGAATCAAAAGTTGTGATCACAACTTTTTAACGTTGCATCAAAATAAACCTATCAATTGTTTGACAACAGAATTCTGCATACCGCAAGGCCAAACAGGGATTCAGAGGCGATTGTTACAAGCACAGTCATTGCATTAATAACAAATGCCTGGTTACGGAATTTTCAAGAAAATGTTCGTACTGACGATGGCCAGAAAATTTTAGAAACAAAGATTCTATCACTAAGTTCAATCGCCCATGATTTATAACCCTGACTCAATGCGGATAAATAGAGGATTTAAAGAGCTTGGAAGCTGAATACAATGTTAACAGTCGTGAAGCTCATTATTGAAATGTATCCTAGATGGGAAAACTCAGAAATATTTTAGAAAAAGCTTTTCCGTTTCCTACGCTGAATTATAGCTGAAGTATCATCACTGCTCAATAAACCACGTTTTAATGTCAGAGCCCTCTTATTCTTAGAAGTAAGCTTAAGGGTGAAACAAATTGGCACTGAGGTACAAAGTATCTGCACTTGATTAGATAGTGAATTCATTAGGTTTGTGCCTCACTTCTAACGAAATATTTCAATTTGTGTCCTTGTTAGTTTTTTGTGAAGGAAAAGATAAAATTTGCTGTAGGTAGAGACGTATTTAACCCTTAAACATCAATCGAAAAAAATAACGTTGGCGTCCGCTGGTCGAATCGACCCATCGCATATTTCAACGATGTTTTCACTAAAAAATTTTTTTTAGTTAAAGTGTTTTTGTATAAAATTGTCATATCTTTTTATAAATAATTATCTGAATTTATTCTATTTTAAAAAGATGTCACTATCCTAATAGGGGTTTATAATGGTAGAGGCAATGTGGTCAAAGACTGTTGTCTGTGTATTAGCCAATTAATACCACGAAATATATGTGAGTTGATATCTAAATGTCTAAAATTTGATTTAATTAATATCAGAAGTTTTTAAAGCCAAAAAACAAAGTTTGCTCCAATGGCCGCTGATCATGACATGTGGCAATAAAAACTGTCAAATTCCATATGAGCATGTGAAGGTGGATGAGAAGTTTGTACCATTTTGAAATCGTTTTAGTTTAGAGCAGTACATGCCATCTAAATCTGGAAAATATGACTTGAAATTTGGTGCCTTTGTGATACCAAAATATTGTTTGAAAATGAATTCATTTTTTGGTAATGATCATGGAGGTGAGACAATTCTAAAATTTGGGAATGGCTGCTGTAATCAACCTGATAGAACATCAGGATGCTTGACTAACAGTTGTTACGAGTAATTTTTTACTTTACTAGAATTACTCCGTGAAATGCAAAATCGCTGTAATGGATTAGTGAGAACTGTATATTTATATTACTATATGTATATGGTGAGTACGGTATGGATAAATCTTCGAGTATTACCCAAAGAAGTTACAGAGAAAAAAACTAGTTAGAGTTACTATTAGGTGTATGGCATATATTAGTAGAAAATAAACAGTTCATTAGCCAAAATGTTTTTTCAACATACGATAGACGTTCAACATTCAATCTTTTCATCTTCTGGCGTGAATTTAAGCGTAAAAAAGTGAAGAAAAACAGTTTTTAAAATTTTAAGAGCAAAAATATATGGGACAAATATGATGATAAAAGCTATATAAAAATTATTCTTAATCATCCAGTACTTTCTAACTCATCAACCAAGACAGTAGTGCAGCAGAAAATGCATTTGTGGTGGCCTACATTATAGCGGTCCACATATAAGCACGCACTTGCGCTCATGCACTGGCGCTTCTAGGACTAACGTACTTTATAACCTTTGTCCCTCGTACCATATATAAAGAAGCTTTCTCGTTAATAAACTCTCTCACATTCAAAACAACTGTCTAACATTGTCGCAAATGTCCATTATGTATTAATTTCACTAACTATGAATAAATGAACTGCCATTTTTGTGATTGTGAAAAAATTTCCCTAAAATATTTAACCTAAGCTATTCAATTCGTGTTATTCATTTCATGGGTCGTTTCGCGAACTATACTAAAAAATTTAGAATACTGTAAAACCGAAACTATAAATGATATTTCACATCTGGAAAGTGTTAGATTGTCAATAAATAATTAGACAAAGTCATGAAATTACAATGAAATAACTCCACAATTAAAAACACAGCGATCGTTTGGATAATGGCAGGGGCGCAACCAGCCAAAAATGCTGGGGGGGGGGCTCAACTTTAGTATTTAAAAATACTATTTGCCGCAACTGTTGTGTTTTGCAACATCAATTTTTATATTTTCTTGCTGTTTTAATACCGAGTTTTTTTCCACATATTTTTTATAATAAATTTTAAATTTTAATTTTATAAGTTAAATTTCGATTTTTTATATTTTTTATTTATAATCTTTTATTTCTTGTTCACATTTAACATTTCTCAAAACAATCTTTCTTCGCTTAGATAATTTGTCAATTTTTTCGTTCGATTTTAGTATTTTTATACAAATTTAGTCTTAATTTCTGGGTGAAAAGATAGTTAATACTTGAATTAATTTTTTCAATATTCAAAATAACTTGTAAAACGTTTTCAATGCTTTTAAAAAGCAATGGTGCGTTTTCGCAACATTGACGCTATATGATTTCATATGAATTTTAATAAGTCTAGTCATTCATTACAATAGTTATTATAAAAATAATAAAATTATTATTTTAATGTTAATGTATTATGAAATTTATACAATTAAAAGTTGAATTTTGTAGAAGAATGTTGATTTTATATTTCGAAAAAAATTCCACACCGCAAATGCTTCACACTTGAAGCTTTTATTGAAGAAAATATAATTTTTAATTTCTCATAGGTTGATTATAAAGTTAAAATAGTTATAACATTCGTCGTCAGTGCCGTCTTTGAAACAGCACGATAGTTTATGAGTGCTGTTGTAATTCACGTAAAATAATTTGCTTTGTTGTAATTAAAATAATATTAATTATTATTCTAACTAATAAAATAATTTGAAGTCATAATTTTGCAAGTGAAATTTATTTCTGTTTTAATAAATGTGGTTTGAATCAATATATTTATGATTTTTTACTGCACATAAGTATGTCACACTTCTCGCTTCTGTGCGTTTTCGCAACATTTTGCCCCATTAAAACTTATGAAATAATTGTTTTCAATTTTGCTTGAGTTATTATTATAACCATATAATGCAACTCTAAATGTAAATTCATGTTTACTTTTTTTTCGGGTAGCGGCGGTAAATGGGCTAAATAAAAACTACCATTCATAATTTATAAAGAATTAAGACATTTATTAATGATAAAAAAGAAAAACTACAAACTAAGTTGCATAGTATTCTTAGAGTTACGTCATCATTTTTTAAACTAAGGTAAAAAGTAAAAAAATAAGTATGATATGAGATCCTAAACAGTCTATAAATTTTGTTAAAATATTTAGCTTCAACTAAATTTTGATGTGTTTTCAGTTAAAAAATAATTTTTCGATCAGTTTGTGAAAATCTTTTCATCATTTCATTTACTGAAAGAAGTGTAGTAGCGGTTTTGGTGGCAGGTATTCTCAAACAAGCTTTGCAAACGATGAGCAGAAACAGTCGTCCTAAGATGAATTTTAATTAGCCGAAGTTTAGAAAATGCTCTTTCTGCATCTTATGAAGATCATAGTGCAACTCGGGTTGTAGGCTTGTGGCTCAAAAGAGTTCTTCAGTTCGATACATGCAATGGGATCAGACTGATCCGCACGTAAACTTGATGTGTTGATGTGATTTTGAGCTGTCTTTGCAAAGTTTCCGCATCCTTTCCATGAAGGTTGAATAATTCTGAAAGCTCGGAAGTTATTTCGTTTATCTGCGTTATTCTTTATATACTTGTAATGGCTGGAAAAATTTACATATGAGAAGTGTAAATATTTAAGAGTGTAGTAGTGCTCTATTTTTTCTCAGAATTTGTGCCATGTTAGTGTTATTTTGGTGGGATCTCAATGTTCTGTGTTTATATATGAAATGTTTTGTGAGATAAAGACCCGATGGCCATCCAGAGAAAATATCATTGTACTATAGCATATTGAAAAATTGATTACTCCACCCCCCACCACCAAAAAAACTCATCGATTTACGAAAAATTATGAAACCCTTCGAATAGGTCTGAGGTGGGGCTTGAGCTTCCCCCCCCAGCCCCCTCCTGGTTGCGCCACTGGATAATAGTATGGGTCGAATCAACCCGTGTTGTTGTTTAAGTGTTAAAATTAGAGAAGAAAATGAGAATGTCATATATCCAACAGTAAGTCAAGTTCAGATCAACCTCGATGCACCAAGCCTCGAAGGGCACTCCGCTGTCTTCAATGATCAAAATATTGAAAGGCGGCTGATTTCGATAATTGGAAGGGTTGAAGACTGCATCTTAGTTCTCTTTGACTGGAGCTCGAAAGTAAAGTTAAATTCATGCACGAAACAACACTTCAAGAAACTTCATAGCATAGAATATATAAATTATACATAGTATAGTTGTATACATTGTATAATACTATCTCTTCATCAATACTGTATTTCTAACGTTTTATTAATGTATAAAAACACCACAGCGTGTTACTGCTTTATCGTCAAAACTAACGATTATTATGAAATATAAATGTTATTTAATAAATAAATCAATCGAGAATGCTGTATACTATCAATATCTATACGAGTTTTGTGTGAGATAAGTTCTTAAAGAAATAGGTAAAGATTCTATAAGTCCTGTCACCAAATGGAAGAAAGTATCGTTTGCAAATATAAAAAATAGAAAAGGAAACAAAAGAAAATAATTCTTCAATGTTCATAAGCGTGAAACGTAAAATAATTAGATAAATCTGAATAGATAATGCAATTTCCTTCCAAAGATTTTTTCTCTTCTCATACAAGCAAATGAGGAATGTCTGATAATATTTATGGATGGTTGAGTAGTCTAAAGATTTTTGACACGAACACCCAAATAAATTTTTAAAATCATTATAAAAATATAAATGTTATTATTTAGATATCAATTTTGACTGTTTTTATTGTCTTTAAATATCAAGTCCTATTTTCAGTGAAAAAAGATGCTGAAAGCGTCTTGCTTTTTCGGCTACCCGGTAAAATGTACTTCGAACGCTAAGCTTTTTCTACTGTTGACGAATGTCTGCTAATTTGGAGAAGGCAAAGAAGTTTTAAAGAACTCTTCAATGAGACATTATATGATGGAACTTTTGCAGCATCCCTGTGCTGCCATCCCGCCTCATCAGACACTTGTTTCAAATTACTGACACTTTCACGAAGCCTCAGAAGTGAGCGCAACTGTCAGTGCAGAGAACTCAGATAGATGATCTCGTAGAGGGTTTCAGCACAAACTCTTTTGAAGTTAAATACTTTCAAAACTATGCTCATTCCAAAAAGACATTATTTTTATTATTCTACTTCTTAGTATTATTTTTATTATTCTTTTTATTATCATTATTATTAGTGTTATCATTCAATAATATCCAAAGTGAAAAGAGTAATATAAAAATCAAAAAGCTGCACCACTCAGAAAGCTGGAGTGTCTGAGGTGCATGGATTGGTGGGCTGCCAGATGCGATGGCACGTCAAACTGTCTGGAACAGTACTTGCACTCCAACAAGAGACCCCCACCACACCCCTCATCACTCCTGACCTCTTCTTCTTCTTCTTGCCTCGCTTCCTTCACAACATCGTTCACCTTAACGCAAGGAAACTGCTGCAGAATCTGCGTCATGAAGGCTTCCTTGGAGTCTAGTGATGCGTCGTGGCAGTCAGGGATGCTGAAGTGGAGTTCCAGGTGGGTCATCAGATCACTCCTGCCAGCGCAAGAGAAGGAGCAGAAGACGCACTTGAAGGGGTGGTGAGCTTCATGGCCGGTGAGGTGGAGACGGAACGAGGCTCGGTCGGCACACGTGAACGGACACGAGTCACATGCGAAAAGTTTGAGCGGCTCGAAACGGAATTCGCCGCTGAGTTCGTACATGTCTTGCAAGTCCTCGATGGATTCCTCAGACACTTGAGCGACAGGCAGCTGCTGCAGACTGTCGATGCACTGGGTGTAGAGGAGGTTCTTGTTGCCTTGGTGGTGGAGGCGGCGGTGGCTGAGGAGGAATGGGAATGTCGGCACGGAGTAGTCGCAGTAGACGCATTGGAAAGATCTCTTGTGGAAATGGAGAGAAGTGTGCTTCTGGAAGGTCTCCACTGAGGCCGACCGGAAGGGACACCTCTCACAGTGGAACAACATCTGCCGATCACTCTGTTTGTCTGCGTGTGGTGAAGGTTTGATTGCTTGAAAAATGTGTAAAAATAAAATCATAAAGTTGAACACTCACAGATTGATTCTAAAGAGATCGACTTTGAAGCGACCAGTCGACTTTTTTTGATGGCGTTTTGAACGCAGTCTTCAACCTCCCTCTTCACATCTCCTCCACCCACCATCTGCTGCTGCTGCTGTGGCAGTTGTGTCTCGACCTCTTGGACGGCCTCTGAAGGCTTGCCGAACTTGCCTGCGTAGAGCGCTGAATGGACGTGCATGTGACGCCGCAGCAGCAAGGCGTAACTGCACGTGTACGAGCAGTGTGGACACAAGTGACTGCAGTCGGTCCTCGAGTGAGCCCTCTTGTGTCTCTCCAGGTTGCCGGGGTCTTTGGCGCGGTATGGACACTCATCACACAGGTACAGCTTGGTGTGTGGACGCACATGTGTCGTCTTGTGCATCCGGAAGACGCTGACTGAGTTGGCGACGAAGGGACATCGTTTGCACTTGAGCACCTGTTCTTGCTTCATCACATGGCGTCTCCGGTGGTTCATGTAGCAAGACCAGCCCTTCACCTCCTTGTGGCATGTCGGACACTCAAACATCTTCTCTGGGTTTTTCGTGATCGCGTGGTGACTGCTCGAGTAGTTTGCTCGTGAATCTCTTGGTTGTGGAGGCTTGTTGTGGAGGGCGATGTGCGAGGTGAGGATGCCGACTTGGTTCGTGGCGAAAGAGCACTGCTCGCAACTGAGACACAACGCCGTCTTCTTGTGGAAGCTTGTGCAGTGTGAAGCAAGACTCTCAAAGAGCTGGAACTCCAGGCTGCAAAACTCACATCGGAAAATGGAAATTTCCTTGGAGAGGGGTTCTTCTTTCCTGACCTTGTGTGCATCGTTGTGGGAGTGCTTGATGGTCATATGTCTCTTGAGGGTCCTCATGCTTTGGTACATCTTGTCGGTGCATATGGTGCACCGCAGCTCCTTGGAGACCTCTTCACTAGCGCGCTTCAACGGACTGCCCTTCTCCCCATGCCATCGTTTCCTGTGCTTCTGGAGAATCTTCTTGTGGTCTGAAGACATGCTGCACAAGTCGCAGTAGTATGTCAGCTTCTCTGCGTGCATCTTGACGTGCCTTTCGTAGTTGCCCAACACAAAAGTTGCATATGGGCATTTGCCACACTTGAACTTCAAAGCTTCCAATTTCTCTATGCCTTTGAAGGAGTAATTACTTTTGGTGGAGAATATATGGATGGGATGAACAGACAATATGTGCTCTGTTAAAACTTCAAGACGACTAGATGTAGCATGACACAGTTTGCAGCCAAATAATGAAGCAAAGATCATTGGTGAAACCTTTTCAAGGATGTACTGATTAGGCATGTGATGAAGTACTAAATGCTGAGATAATTGATCTTTAGATGCCACGCATTCAGCACAAAAAGCACACTTGAATGAATGATCAATCTGCTGCTCGAAGTAGCACAAGAACTGATCAGAAGAAGTGGCACAAGTGGCTGTTTCTTCAAAATAGTCTTCTAAGGGCTCGTCAGGGGATCTCAATTCATCCAAATGTCTGCCTCTGGTGTGTCTGAGGATCTTGGCCTTTTTGGTGGTAATGTGGTCGCAATACTTGCACGCCCACATCTTTTTGTTGTGAATTTGAACCGAGTGGTAGAAATAGTGTTGATAAGAGGGAGCTTCAAGATCACAAACTTCACAAAGAAAAACCATTTTTCTTATTGAAAAATAAATTTGAAAAGAGTGTCAAAATATAATTGTTTGTAAATCAACTCCAAAACAGAACTGAGCGATAAACAATGAAAATTTTAAATTATCACTTTTTTCAATTTTTTCAAAAGTTTTTAATTTTGAATTAAAAATTTTATTTCATAATTTTCTTGATTAAATCTTTAAACTTTAATCACTGCTTCTTTAATGTTAAGGTAGCTTGATTAGAATCTAATGATAGGATTATTGTGAAGCAATTGTTGAAATGGGGAGGTTTATGATGCTTAATTCTACTGTCTTTAATGCAATGAAACTTCAAATAAGGTGTGTTGAGTTTAAATTTAAGTGTCATTTAATATTCATTCAATTCCATTCCAATCTGTATATTGAAGCAAGTTCATATTTATCATAAGGTCATCTGTGATCTACACAAGAACAGGAGATTTAGGTGAAAAATATATTTATAAGTTGAATAACAATTGAAATTCGTGAACTTCAAACTTAAAAAATTTATTTGAAGTCATGATTGAAATGTTCCATTTTTTACAAACTGTGGCACAATGTGATCTTACAGGAGATTCTTCCACATACACTGGAGAGAGAAGATTAAAAAATGATCCTATATTCAGGTTATTTTTGGAATTAACCTCACAACTCAATTAATTATTTTGTTATTAAAGGATTAAATTTATTCAACTTTAATTCAAAATTAATTTATGATTTAATTCATTCAATTCATAAAATTTTTAAAATCTTGAAACAGAGCCCTTGGAGCAACAGACGAGTTAAGCTGCCACATTGGGTTACATTTAATTTAATCATGATATTATGAACTTCTGTATTATGTGGCTGTGACTGTCTCAACTTAACTTATTACCACACACACACACACA
>OX030955.1:13864582-13869582 GCA_943735955.1 Piscicola geometra
ACCCAGAAGCAAATCACAAACCTTATCTTATTTACCAGTTCTAATCATTGCTGAACGATACTGAGAAATACAGATGTAATCTAATCTAATGTTCTTATAACGCTTTTTAACGAAATTCAAAAGCGTTCTGCAATAAAATTCTCAAATAAAACGGTATTTGATCCCTAGAGAATATCACTAAATTGGAGAAGATGATAATGATTATGATAATAATAAAAACTTTATTGTTAGATTTTTTTTATCTTAACTGAGACAAAAATATTGGCCCGTATGGGGATCGAACCCACGGCCTTCGCGTTATTAGCACGACGCTCTAACCAGCTGAGCTAACGGGCCAGTTGCAGCAAATATCATTATCAATTTAGTTAAATTACAGTAACTGAATATATTTGCATTTAGTTTTATTGTAATTTAAATGAAAATTGTTGTTTTTTACTAAACTAAAACCGATAAAATTAAAAACTGAATTGATGGAATAAAAACTATAACTGAATATAAAACATAACTATATATAACTGAATTAAAATAGAAAAAAACTAAATAGAAACTAAAACTTGAATGATTTTAATAAAATTTTTATCAACTTGAATATCTTTGACACTTTTCCGGTCAACAGGTTGATGAAGGGGAAAAATTACCTTTGTTAGTCTAAATTTTTAGTATAATAATATTTATTTCTTATTTTTGACATGAAATAATTTAATTTAAGTTTAATTTATTATAAACAAAAAATTTAAGATTTTTCTTGTCTTTATTTATTCCGGATTACTTTCTTATTAACAATGCGGAAAAAATATTCTTATAAAATCTTTTTATGGAGGAATTCAGCAATGTAACCCAAAACATTTAAATAAATATTAAAGGCTCAAACTGTTTTCAAAAAGTTATATCTTTTGAATTTATTTTAAGTTTAGCATCCAAATTTTTGAAGTCTTCTACGGTAAATCTTATAACACGTTGAAAAAATATTTCTCAACTTTTGAACTGAGCGCAATTTCCAAGCTTGACGGCAACAAGCAGATATAAAATGAAAATCAGGTTTAAAATCTGGGAGAAGCCTTAAATATTTTTTTATAAACTTCACAAGTTTAGATATGTTTCAACTAGGGGAGTTATTTGAAAAATGGTTGGAAAATTCAGAATTTTCAAGGAGTAAATACACGGTGTAGCGATTATTAGTGATCTTGACCAAAGTGTTGTATGCCAAAAGAGAGGAATAGTGTAGGATTGTGGAGAAGTGGTTTTTGAAGGGGTTTGACTTGTTGAGGACAAGCAAGCCCCAGTAAGCGATCTTCGCCTCCTGCAGAGCCTCCTTGATGCCTTGCAGCAACTTTCTGCTACTCCTGAACTGTTTGATGCATCTTAAAGCTATGTTTTGAGCCGTATCGAAGTTTTTGAAATAACTCTCCGAAGACTCAAACACTGTGTTGTAACTTGGTTTCTTTCTGACGAATGCGTGCAGAAGAATGAGTTTTGTCTTGGTGCTGATGAAGAAACCATCGAGCATGTCTTGTGAACTGGTGCACTTCGGGTGCTCTGGCGGTTCTCCACTTGAAGAATTCGCTTCAGCCCACTTCGATTCCTCCAACGAAAGACTTTCAGAATCTCCTTTCAGTAACTTTTCTGAATAAGCTTTTGTAATTTGTACTTTTTCTTGGTTTTCTCCTTCATCATCCTCTTCACTCAAATCATCATCATCATCATCAGCACTCCCAACGTCTGCACCATCTAAGCAATCCGACTTATTGCTGGCCACCACCACGTGCTTATCTGATTTGAGGTTCTTTGCTTCATTGAAACAACACCGGTACACCACCCAGAAGCTCTCCAGCCAGTCGTACTTGCTGGTGAAGAGTTGACTGAGAGCCTCTTCTATCTGCTGATCGGGACCGTTCATGATCACGCTGACATCTTGCATGATGTTCTTCTCGTGTTCGTCGACGCACCTTTTCGCACACCTCGCCATCGCCTCGACCGCTTCAAGCAGTCGCTTTTTCCACTCAAACCTCTCCACGTACTCTTCACACCAATCGAAATCTCTTGCCAGAGTCAGCGTCAGGCAAACCACAGCAAAGCCGTTCAGCATCGTCAGCAACAGATAACGACAAAAGTCTTCCACCTTGAAGCGGTTTCCTTTCACCAGGTCGTAATACGCGTCGAGCATGTTTTCCTGGAACTCGGCACTGCCTCCTGACACCGCCTTCAACAACCTCTCGTAACAGGAACACAACGATTCTTTTCTGCTGAGTAGTTCTGCCACCCAATTGGTGACGAAGGTAGGTACTGAGGCTTGAGAGGCGTGTGAGTAGAACTTTATACACTCTTCCATGGTCTCGACGGAAGAAAGCAGACGAGTTTTCACATGGTTCCAGCGCTCTTTGCTCGCATTTGACTCTAGACGCTGTTGAATGTCTCGGAGGAACATGGTGGTTTGGTGGAAGTTCTGCATGACTTCCTCAAAGTCGAAGTCATCTTTGAAAACGCCAGCAACTCCGAGCACCCATTGCGCCTCTGGGAAGATGCTGGCGACGATAGAAAGTCCCACTTCTGCGACTTTTTTGAGCAGACCGATCAGCTTGTGCACTTGCGGCTTCTGCAGCACCTCGAAAAGCCTCCGCACACTGCCCTGCTTCACCGAGTTCATGCACAAGTCTCAAGTGCCCCAAGGTAAGTTTGTTTAGACTCCGCAACTCATTAGAGCGTCAGACTGAATTATTAAAGTATCAAAAGGAACTCAGAAATGACACAGGTAAGAAAAAACAAATAATTTAATCCATTTTAGTTTGCAAATAGCCATTAAAAAACTAACTTCAAAAGGATATTATAAAGTTAAATCATAGTAAAATTGTTATCTTCAAGTTCGCAAACATTTAATGACACATTCTATTTTTAAATAGCCTGGTTTGGCTGTTTCAAAGTTTCAATGGGGGTTATGAATAGGATTAAATAAATTATTATTATTAGGAAATCTATCATTTTAATTTGAGGGTTGCCTTTTTTTATTTTCACTTGTGCATGAATGCATGGAAACTTTATAAAAAAAAAGGTAAAATGTGAATCTGAAGAAATGAGACCATTTCATATTTCTTATCCAGGGAAAATCCCAAATATTCTTTAGATACTTTTAGGTGTTTAATTAAATTAGACAAAAATATTTATAATTTTTTTTCTGAAAACATACTTTTTATATTATTTTGTCAAAAATTAATGTTTCCTGAATTTAAATGTAATAATGAAAAAATACCGCGAATAAGTTTGCTTTTAAATGGGAAATTCTGAGTAGCACTGTTTTTCAGTCTCAAATACTTTCTAATTTAGTGATTCATGTAGTTAGAGTTTGAATACACTTTAATTATTTTAAAAATAAAAATATATTTTAAACAAAACAACTTTAGATTCTATAGTTTAGATTCTAAACTAGTTCATTTAAATTTTAAAACTAATTATTGAAAAAGACACAAAAACAAAAATCGTCTAGTTAGAGTTTGAATACACTTTAATTATTTCAAAAATAAAAATATATTTTAAGCAAAACAACTTTAGATTCTATAGTTTAGATCTAAATTTTAAAACTAATTATTGAAAAAGACACAAAAACAAAAATCGTATAGATATATAAATATAAGACAAACTGTGACAGAATAATCGTCACCCAAAACATAGAACTAGTTTCAAGTTGTAATCCTTACTAAGAAAGGATGCCAATGCTCAGCATCACAGGTGTGCAGGTGAACTTTCCCTACGAGGCGTATCCGTGCCAAGTGACGTACATGCAGAAGGTGCTCGAGGGCCTCAAGCTGGTGAGTGATTAGGATTGTGTAGTTTAAGCCTTATACCTTGTACTCTAGCGCTTCAGTTGTGTGCCCAGAGGCTATATAAAAACTTATATTATTATTATAAGAAATAAAATATGGTGAAACTCATTTTTGTTCAGCTAGTTTGACTTTTTTTCCTATATTATATTATCACTGATGCTCAATTGGGCAACAATATAAACTAACAAGTAATCATAATAATAATAACAAGTGTGGTGAGGTAGTAGGTACTGATTTTAATAACTTTAATACAACCACTACAACACAGGGTCAGAATGCCCTACTGGAGAGTCCGACTGGAACGGGGAAGACATTGTGTTTGCTGTGCTCGAGTCTCGCGTGGCTAGAGACGAAGAAGGCACAGATTGCCAACTCAGCATGGAAGTCAATGGCCGATGCTGCTGCTGTGGCTGGTGCTAGTAGTAGTGGTGGTGGCGGTAGTAGTATTGGTGGTGGTAATAGTAGTGGTATTGGCTGGGCAACTGGTAGTAGTGGTTTTGGTGGTAAAGGTGGAGGAGGTAGAGGTGGTCAAAAGAGGGGACAATCAAAATTAGGTTTAACTGAAACGAATAGTAACATGATTAACAATAATTATCTAATTAACAACAATAACCTGATCAAGAATACAATTGTTAAGCATGATGATGTCGTTAGTATCGGCAGTAATGGAAGTATAGATGAGAATGTATGGATTGGCATCAACAGTAACATCAAGTCCTCAACTAATGGTGGGTTTGTGTTGTGTTGTTGGTTAGACAATGGTATGTTTAGATTACAAAGGCTATATCATATAGTGTATCATGGCAAGTTTAACATTTCAATGAAACTCTGTTAGGTCAATTTCAGCTTCAATGTAACTGGTTGTCTCTTGATTTCATGTTGCTTTGTTGCGGAAAATTCAGTTCAGACCTGTAATATGTATATTTATTAATTTATTATTGTTTATAAATTTTTTATTATTTATATATTTTATTATTCATATTATTTGTGTATATATATATATATATATATATATATATATATATATATATATATATATATATATATATATATATATATATATATATATATATATATATATATATATATGAAATATATATATATATATATATATGAAATATATATATATATATATATATATTAATTATACATATATTCAGTTATTATGGTGCATAATACTATAAT
>OX030955.1:13874582-13882082 GCA_943735955.1 Piscicola geometra
CCACCACCACCATAACCACCACCACCATAATCACCACTACCATAACCACCACTGCCATAACTACCACCATCATCACAACCCCAACCATCATCATCACAACTCCATCCACCATATCACCACAACTACAACCACTACAAGAAGCACAACAACCACCACAACAACAGGAGGGCATATGCGAAGACAACAGTTCTTTCGAGTTGACCAGTCTGGAACTGGCATCGGGCCTGGCAGACCTGCAGTCCGTCATCAGCATCCTCTCTGAGGGACAGCAGCAGCAGGAAGAGAACAAGCAGCCATTCACCTCGGCGTCCCAAGAAGATGCATCCAACAAGCCTCTATATGGTGCCCCGTCTTTGTCGTTGTCGTTGTTGTTGTTGTATTTCGTTGTGTTGTTCAGCAGTCTGGGGAGAATAGTCTCAACCAGCTGCGCTGCCCTGCCAGGCTCTTGAGTCAGTTCTCTTGTGTTCTTGCCCAGCCCTTGTTCCAGGGCTGGGCAGTCTGTCCAGAGTAGAGGTCGGACCGGGTACCCGATTTGACCGGGTACCCGCGGGTACCCACGGGACTCCCGCGGGAACGGGAATGAAAATTAATTTCGGGACGGGAAAAGTCGGGAACCGGGAATAGGTTTTCGGGACGGGAACGGGAACGGGAATCGAAATTCAAATCGGGAACGGGAAAAGACGGGAACGGGAACCAACTTTTAAATCGGGAACGGGAAAAACGGGAATAACAGTTATTGGGTTTGGATTCTTTAACAATGTTTTTTCAGCAAACTTCTAAGTATGGAAATCTTTATTACATTGATACTCCTTACTTGAAATAAGTATTAAATGCAATAGAAATGTATAACGAAGCCACCATTGCCAATGTCAAAAACTCCAACACTACATTTGAAGTTGTTATGGTGAGTCCAAAGATTAGGGAGATCAGAAAAAATGGGTGATTATGAAAACTTTTCAGATGAAATCAAAAATGTCAGTTAAATTATTTTACTTTTATAAATTAATACTTTGAATTCGAATGATTAATTTCCAAATTATTGCTCAGTTGATCATTTCGACAAAATAAAAGATGCCATTGATCTTATTCATATGACAGCATGTCTGTTGCATCCCCAGTATGAAAGAATAATTGGAAAAAAGTTTGGGATAGAAAAGAAATAAATACCAAGACTTTAATTAGAGAAAATTTATTTCTATCTGTATAGCCAGACCAAGCTGCGGTGCCGTTGAGAAAAAAATCAAATGATGGTTATTTAGACCTATTATGTTTGTTTTTATAACGTAAAAATTATAATAAAATTATTATACTATCAAATTATACGAATGATTTTATATTTGCAGTTGTGGAGAATAAAAATGTTGTCAAAAAAATATTTCTAACATTATTGAAGAATTAATAATAATGAACGAAGAAAAAAATTCAGAAGAGGATGAATTGTACAAATATTCACAATTACGTCAAAAAAAATTGAAGATGATAAAGATGTTTTATTTTATTGGAGTAAAATGAGCAATTTTAAAATACTACAAAATGTAGCCAAAATTTTGTTTAGTATATCTGCAAGTTATATTCCCTGTGAACGGAATTTTTCAATATGTGGTCGTTTAACTTCAGACCCAAAATCATCGCATTTGAAAGCTGAAACTCTTAACGGTTTAACCCGTGTGAAAAGCAATAAAGACTTGATTGAATTAGTCAAAAACAATTACTAACTTCAATACTTTCATTTCAATAAATATTTGAAGTTTAACTCGTGTTTTTTTAAAAGAAATATTCTCTGACTTTCAAATAATAAATTTTAAGAAATGTTAGAACTAGCAAGTTTGGGACCAGTGAAAACGATAGCGAAAATCAATAAATAAATAAAAGTTTCGGGAACGGGTCGGGACCGGGAATCGAGTAGCGGGAACGGGACGGGACGGGAATCAAAATTCTGATGTCCCATCGGGAACGGGACGGGACGGGAAAACAAATTTAGGGAACGGGACGGGACGGGAATGAAAACTTTGATGTCCCATCGGGAACGGGTCGGGACGGGAAAACAAATTTCGGGAACGGGACGGGACCGGGAATGAAAATTCGTTCATGTCCGACCTCTAGTCCAGAGATGAGTTTGTTGTCTCCTGGGCTGACTTGCATAGTCTGCCCTGGCAGGGTGGCCGAAAGTACCCACATTTGAGGCGCAAGCGTCCCCCACCGCACCGCGTGGAGGTTGTGGGTATGCGGTAACATGTCGTTGTTGTCGTTGTTGTTATTGTCGTCGTTATAATCTTCGTCACTACACTTATCATCATCATCATCATCATCATCAAGACAATGCTTCACCATCACCATCATCGCCATGCTTTATCATTTGATGCTTACTTACTATCACCACCATCAACACAGATTTCTCACTGGATGATGCTCTCATGCTCAAGAGTGAGTTGCACACACACACACATACACACACACACACACACACACACACACACACACACACACACACACACACACACACACACACACACACACACACACACACACACACACACACACACACACACACATACACATACACACACACACACACACAAACACACACACACAGAGATCTTTCTAGACTTGGAAACCAAAATAGACGCTCTTCCATTCACCAAAGAGACTGACAAGGCGATGGACGCTAGGTGCGTTGTCACGATGATGTCGTAAAATAATAAAATCAACGAGAGAAACCGCCTTTTGTGCGCCGGTTCTCGCTCACCAAAAGTTTCATGCAGCGGCGACCACCCATCATCCATCAATCCACCCATCATCCATCAATCCACCCATCATCCATCAATCCACCCATCATCCACCCACCCACCCATCCACCCATCCATCATCCACCCACCCATCATCCATCAATCCACATATCATCCATCCACCCACCCAGCATCCATCAATCCACCCAGCATCCACCCATCATCCATCCACCCACCCAGCATCCACCCACCCATCATCCATCCATCCACCCACCCACCCATCATCCATCCATTCACCCACCCACCCATCATCCACCCACCCACCCATCATCCACCCACCCACCCATCCATCCATCCACCCACCCATCATCCACCCACCCACCCATCATCCACCCACCCACCCATCATCCACCCACCCATCCACCCACCCATCATCCATCCACCCACCCATCCATCCACCCACCCAGCATCCATCCACCCACCCAGCATCCACCCACCCATCATCCATCAATCCACCCAGCATCTATCCACCCACCCATCATCCATCCACCCACCCACCCAGCATCCATCTACCCATCCATCCACCCACCCATCAGCCTGGTCTTGCAGATGTTCGAAGACTTAGGCGTGAATGGCCAGTCGAAGACGTCTGTGCAGGAGACCATTGACAAGATGGTCCTCACTCTCAGTGGTCCGTGCCGCTGCATCTTCTACTTTCTCTCTTTTATTTGCAATCATTTTACTTTTTGATTTAACTTTTGTATTCATTGATTAATTAATTCATCCATCCATCTATCCATCCATCTAGCCATCCATCTATCTATCCATCCATCCATCTATCCATCCATCTATCCATCCATCTATCCATCCATCTATCCATCCATCTATCCATCCATCTATCCATCCATCTATCCATCCATCCATCTATCCATCCATCTATCCATCCATCTATCCATCCATCTATCCATCCATCTATCTATCCATCCATCTATCCATCCATCTATCCATCTATCCATCCATCTATCCATCCATTCATTCATTCCTCTATTCACCAACAGCCAACTCTTCAGCCTTCTCATCCAAAGGCCTTGGTCTTTCCAAGTTCAGCGACATCCTAGAGGTTCGATGAATGCATGTTTGAATTCCTGGATGGATGGATGGATGGATGGATGGATGGATGGATGGATGGATGGATGGATGGATGGATGGATGGATGGATGGATGGATGGATGGATAGATGGATGAATGCATGCTCGAATAGATGGATGGATGAATGGATGGATGGATGAATGAATGAATGGATGGATGAATTGATGGATGAATGGATGAATGAATGGATGGATGAATCGGTGGATGAATGGATGGATGGATGTATGGATGGATGGATGAATGGATGGAAAGTTTGATAGATTGACAAAAGAATGGATAGAGGGAGGCTCAAATGAAACTTGCAGGTGATGTTTGCAGGCACCAACGGTTCAGACCACTCAGTGAACGACTTCAAGGCTCGCTTCTTCCTCTTGCTTCCTTTATTATTTATAGTTTTATGCTGATTTACTGGCCATTTGATGGTCTGGTCATTCTAGTGTTGTTTTGGCGGGCTCGTCACTATATGATGTTCATTAACACTTCATATACTGATAGCAAACCAATCAATCAATCACTTATTATTTGTATAGCGCCCTTACAAAGCGAACAAAAGCGTAAAAAGACTATATACTGATCATACACGGACCGTATACTGGTTGTAAACGGACCAAATACTCTTCTCAATTACAGGTTCACGTGGCGCCTCAGCAGAAAAACGACTGCATCGACTCTACCAGCGCCGTGCGTCAGTCGCCTTTTCGTTCCATTGTTGCTCCGCTATTTAGTCCATGTTCATATCCGCTATTTAGTCCATGTTCATATCCGCTATTTAGTCCATGTTCATATCCGCTATTTAGTCCATGTTCATATCCGCTATTTAGTCCATGTTCATATCCGCTATTTAGTCCATGTTCATATCCGCTATTTAGTCCATGTTCATATCCGCTATTTAGTCCATGTTCATATCCGCTATTTAGTCCATGTTCATATCCGCTATTTAGTCCATGTTCATATCCGCACTCGGCATCTCATCACAGCTAATGTAATTGCCATCATTATCATCATCGTCATACAATACAAGACAATACAATACAACGATGAGTAAGATTATAGTGGCGTAAATCCGGGCGGGCTTCAAGACCACTTAGTTATGGAAAAGTAAATAATGATATTAATAATTATTATTAACCATTAATAAATAGAAAATAAATAAATAAAATGAAGATAAAAGTAGAAAGCAAGAAATTGATGAATGGAAGAAATGAGCAGTAGATTTGTGGGTTATTGTGATCGGTCGAACAAGTACGTTTTCAGGGAACGGCTGAATGTCACGGTCGAGCTCGGAGATTTGAGTCTATTGGGAAGACTATTCCAAAGAGTCGGCGCTGCAACAGAAAAGCTTCTTGCACCTGCATACTTGAGTTTGTAGCTCTGTGGAACTACATCTCTTGACCTAGCAGACCTGAGTCTTTCCCTCTGGGGAAGACTTGCTCTCATGACAATGCTGCTCGACAAATAATCTGGGCACTCATTAGACAGACACTTGTGCATTAACAAGATGTTTTTGTATTCAATTCTATTTTCAACACGGAGCCAGTGAAGCTCCTTGAGAACAGGGCTGATGTGATCATACTTTCTAGCACCTGTTATGAGCCTAGCTGTGGTGTTGATTATAGACTGAATTTTCTGCAGCTGCGTCATTGGCGACCCAGTAAGAATGATATTGCCATAGTCAATTCGACTGAGAACCAAAGCAGAAGCCAATGTTCTCAGTGAGTCCTTGGTCAATAACCATCTTATGGATCGTATTTGGCGTAATGAAGCAAAGCAGGTTTGAGTCATCTTGTTAATGTGTGTCGTCATGGTGAGGTCTTTGTCGAGATAAACTCCTAGGTTTCTGACACTATCGGAAGGAATTATCTCCTTCTGACAAATGCGAACTGGATCTTTGGGAGTGTGAATAGAGTTTCGACGGGATGAGAGCCAGATTACTTTAGTTTTGCTGGAGTTAAGTTTCAGTTGATTGGCACCCATCCAAGCAGCAATTTCATCAATGCATGATGACACCCTTTCTTGCAGGTCAGCCTGAGGACCTTTAATGCAATGACCGTAAATCTGGCTGTCATCAGCGTACTGATGAAATGCGATCTAATGTCTAGCTGCTATTTTTTCCAAATCTCCAGCGTACAACGAGAACAGTAAAGGACCAAGGACTGAACCTTGGGGGACTCCTACAGCGGAAACCGACATTGTCGATTTTGTCCCACTACAGCGGATGTCGAAACATCTGTCACTTAAGTAGTCCTTAAACCATTCTAACGCAGAGTCAAAGAACCCATAGAAAATGTGCAGTCTTCGGAGCAGTGTTGCGTGATCTACCAGATCGAAAGCTGCCGATAGATCAAGAAACACTAACAATGTTGGCTTACCGTCATATGCTGCCCTAAAGATGTCTGAAAAGACTTTGGTTATGGCAGTTTCTTTCGAATGATGACGACGGTAGGGTGACTGCAAGGCAGGAAAAAGATGAAATTCTGCGAGGTATTTGACTACTCTGTGGAGAACTAATCTTTCCATGAGTTTGGACAACACCCTCAAGTTTGAAATAGGCCTGTAGGACGAAGTTTCAGTGAGTTTAAGACTAGGCTTCTTAAGCAGTGGCGTGATGTAGGCCGACTTGAAAGACTTCGGAACCCTGCCTGCCGAAAAAGACCTGTTGAATAAGCTCACTAAAAAGGAGCAATTATTCCAGATATCTCCTTCAACAGCCATGTAGGTACTGGGTCATTCGAGCACTGCTTATTCGGAAGCCCTTGAATAGCCCTAACTACTTCTTCATCGTCGACAATGCTGAACCCATTCAAACTGAGCCCGTGCTCGCAAAACGAATATGTTGGGTCATCTTGGGCATTGATTGACCTTCTCGCCAGCACAACTTTCTCTGTGAGGTGTGCGTGATAGTCATCAGCACTGATGCCTGAGACTGACGACGTCTTACTTCTGCCCGCGATGCTATTAATGAGTTTCCAGGTATCAGCTGGCTTCTCTTTGGACTGAGAAGGCTTCAAGTTCCAGAACTGCTCTCGCTTGCGTCTGCACAGACTCTTGTAAACTTTCAACTGCTTGACCCAGGCAGTACGTGCTTGCTCATTTTTTGACTTACTGTAGCTTCTCTCAAGACTTCTCTTAAGGCGTTTAGAGGCGCGACACTCATGGTCAAACCAAGGGTCCGAAGGCCTCTGGTGCACTCAAACAGTATTAAGAGGAATCAACTTATCGAGAAGGCTAGTCAAAGTGGAGCTGTAGAGGTCAGCAGCTGAATCTACATCAAGGTCAGTGCCAGACGAGAGTGGAGACAATCGAACCTGTTGAGCAAACTCTGTTCTATCCAAGAGTTTCCAGCGTCTACTAGAAGTTATTTTGTACACAGGAGGAGGCTTGGTCAGTTGAAACTTCCAGACAGGCAGTTTGTGGTCAGAGAAGCCTACCTCAATGCAGTCAACTTCAAGACTCTTTCTCGAGGCAACAACATCAAGCCACCCTCCCTGACTATGGGTTGGTTGGTTGACTGATGACTGGAAACCATGAGAGCTCAGGATATTCTGAAACGTCTGAGTATCGTTATCACTTGACCTTTCAAGATGGAGGTTGAAATCTTCCAGGATTAATTTCATTGAAATCCTTG
>OX030955.1:13887082-13889582 GCA_943735955.1 Piscicola geometra
TGCTGTCATATGAATAAGATCAATGACATCTTTTCTTTTGTCGAAATGATCAACTGAGCAATCATTTGGAAATTAATCATTCAAATTCAAAGTATTAATTTATAAAATTAAAATAATATAACTTACCATTTTGATTTCATCTGAAAAGTTTTCATCATCACCCATTTGTTCTAATCTCCCTAATCTTTGGACTCATCATAACAACTTCAAATGTAGTGTTGGAGATTTCGACATTGGCAATGGTGGTTTCGTTATACATTTATATTGCATTTAATGCTTATTTTAAGTACGGAGTATCGATGAAATAAAGATTTCAATACTTAGAAGTTTGCTGAAAAATCATTGTTAAAGAATCCAATCCCAATAAATGTTTTTCCCGTTCCCGATTTAAAAGTTGATTCCCGTTCCCGTCTTTTCTCGTTCCCGATTTGAATTTTGGTTCCTGTTCCCGTCCCGAAAACCTATTCCCGGTTCCCGAATTTTCCCGTCCAGAAATTAATTTTCATTCCCGAGGTTAGATCGGGTACCTGGTTAGATCGCGTACCCGGTCCGACCTCTAATACATACATACATACATACATACATACATACATACATACATACATACATACATACATACATACATACATACATACATACATACATAAATACATACATACATACATACATACATACATACATACATACATAAATACATACATACATACATACATACATACATACATACATAGTAGTAGTGGCAGTAGTGGTAGTATTAGTTGTAGTAGTAGCAGTAGTAGTTGTACATACATACATGCAGACACACACAAAATTGAGCCACTGTAGAGGCTCAATTTGAATCTATGTTCTTTCTGTTTATAACTTGATTAATAACTCATTATTAACCTTAGAATTATTAGGTTATAAACCTATTTTTCAATTTTTATTGAGTCAAGTTTTAAAAGCAAATTCATATGTTGCTGTTGGTCAGACTAAAAAGCTCAGTCTCAATAGTAAATCATTGATTTAGTGTGATTTAATTATTTCTATGATTCTTGATTGCATCAGCACTGCGTGTCCCATCCGCAGGTGAGTGAAGGCCTCGACTTTGCTGACAACAACGGGAGAGCTGTCATCATCACTGGTGAGTGTCCTACACTATCACGTATTCCACATTCTCCATGCACCATCCACATGTCCTACCCAACCACACGCATGCACCATCCACATGTCCTACTCAACCACACCCATGCACCATCCACATGTTCTACCCAACCACACCCATGCACCATCCACATGTCCTACCCAACCACACCCATGCACCATCCACATGTCCTACCCAACCACACCCATGCACCATCCACATGCCCTACCCAACCACACCCATTCACCATCCACATGTCCTACCCAACCACACCCATGCACCATCCACATGTCCTACTCAACCACACGCATGCACCATCCACATGTCCTACTCAACCACACGCATGCACCATCCACATGTCCTACCCAACCACACCCATGCACCATCCACATGTCCTACTCAACCACACCCATGCACCATCCACATGTCCTACTCAACCACACCCATGCACCATCCACATGTCCTACTCAACCACACCCATGCACCATCCACATGTCCTACTCAACCACACCCATGCACCATCCACTTGTCCTACCCAACCACACCCATGCACCCATGCACCATCCACATGTCCTACCCAACCACACCCATGCACCCATGCACCATCCACATGTCCTACCCAACCACACGCATGCACCATCCACATGTCCTACTCAACCACACGCATGCACCATCCACATGTCCTACCCAACCACACCCATGCACCATCCACATGTCCTACTCAACCACACGCATGCACCATCCACATGTCCTACTCAACCACACGCATGCACCATCCACATGCCCTACCCAACCACACGCATGCACCATCCACATGTCCTACCCAAACACACCCATGCACCATCCACATGTCCTACCCAACCACACCCATGCACCATCCACATGTCCTACCCAACCACACCCATGCACCCATGCACCATCCACATGTCCTACCCAACCACACCCATGCACCATCCACATGTCCTACCCAACCACACCCATGCACCATCCACATGTCCTACCCAACCACACCCATGCACCATCCACATGTCCTACTCAACCACACCCATGCACCATCCACATGTCCTACTCAACCACACCCATGCACCATCCACATGTCCTACCCAACCACACCCATGCACCCATGCACCATCCACATGTCCTACCCAACCACACCCATGCACCATCCACATGTCCTACCCAACCACACCCATGCACCATCCACATGTCCTACCCAACCACACCCATGCACCCATGCACCATCCACATGTCCTACCCAACCACACCCATGCACCCATGCACCATCCACATGTCCTACCCAACCACACGCATGCACCATCCACATGTCCTACTCAACCACACGCATGCACCATCCACATGTCCTACCCAACCACACCC
>OX030955.1:13894582-13927082 GCA_943735955.1 Piscicola geometra
CTCCCCCCACTGCCAGCCTGCCCACCAACCCTCGCAAGAGAGCCAGACTGCAACCAGCATGCACCATCTCCAACCACTGTCGGTTATCTCTTCCTCGCTAGGGCTCAACAAATAAACGTTTTATTACTGTTGTTTTTGGTATTATTTTTTGAATTATTATTATTTGTAGCAGCATCTTTATTCTAGCGCGTTTTTTGCGGTACTTTTTAATTCAAAGTCGCATCTCGAAATCCTCCGGTGCGTTGTTTTCGTTGTTTTCCTCGATGAGGCCTTCGTTGCGCACCCACCACAGGTGACTTTCTGAGCGCCTACGACGACACTTCCAATCAACCTTCCGATGGGAATAATACCAACAATAAAGGCACTAACGACACTAGCACCGACAAACAAGGCAGGCTCTTCGATGCTCTCGATTCGACCGAGGTAGCTCTCATTTTGTCCCGTCTCTCTCGCTCCTTTTCATCAGTACTTGATGGATCTTTCGAATCCTTTATTCACTTATTATTTTATTTTTTTTCAGTAGTAGTAGTGGAAGGATTAGTGTTTTTCATTATTATTATTATTATTATGTATTTTACTAATATCTAGTTTTCGTATTTACAGAAGAGGTATGAAGCGAACAAGGATCAAAGCCAAAGTAACACAAACAACAACAACAACAAGCATACCACCAGCACCAGCAACATCAACATCAACACAGACAGCAGTGGAAAAGCAAGCAAAATAATCAATGTATGTTTTTTATCTTAATGTAGCTTGAAGGATAAAGCGTTTATTATTATAATTATTTATTTATTTTTTCTACTTTTTGAGTATTCTCATTGGTGCTTTTGAATAATTTAAGTGGCATCATCATCCATAACCAAGTGGTCTTGAAGCTCTTAGGGGTTAACGCCACCTTAATAAGACTCGTCGTTGTATTTTATTTTATTGTTTTGTATTGTTTTGTATTGTATTTTATTTTATTGTATTTTACTGAATTGTGTTTTATTGTATGGCATTGAATTTTATTTTATTTTATGGTATTCTATAGTATTGTATTGTATAGCATTTTACTGTACTATATTATATTATATTGTACTGCATTGCATTGTATTAAGTGGACAACACACCCTTATTCTTCCAAAACCACCTCATCCTTTCACCACCTCCTTATTCCACTCCAGTTCCGGGTCGAAGGCAAGGCGTACGACACGAGCACGTTCGCAGCCAGACTGCGTATGCACTACCCGCCCGAGTGGTACAGCAACCTCGAGGCCGCATTAAGGGCGTATAGGACAAAACGGACCTTATCGATTTTATGCGACTTTCTTCTGGAGCACGCCGCAGCCCCTGAACATCGATTCGTAATCATTGGTTGGTTTTTGGTGGGTTGTTGGTTATTTGGTGGGTTGTTGGTTATTTGGTGGGTTGTTGGTTATTTGGTGGGCTGTTGGTTATTGGTGGGTTGTTGGTTATTTGGTGGGTTGTTGGTTATTGGTGGGTTGTTGGTTATTGGTGGGTTGTTGGTTATTGGTGGGTTGTTGGTTATTTGGTGGGTTGTTGGTTATTTGGTGGGTTGTTGGTTATTTGGTGGGTTGTTGGTTATTGGTGGGTTGTTGGTTATTTGGTGGGTTGTTGGTTATTGGTGGGTTGTTGGTTTTGGTGGGTTGTTGGTTATTGGTGGGTTGTTGGTTTTGGTGGGTTGTTGGTTATTGGTGGGTTGTTGGTTATTGGTGGGTTGTTGGTTATTTAGTGGGTTGTTGGTTATTGGTGGGTTGTTGGTTATTGGTGGGTTGTTGGTTATTGGTGGGTTGTTGGTTATTGGTGGGTTGTTGGTTATTGGTGGGTTGTTGGTTATTTGGTGGGTTGTTGGTTATTTGGTGGGTTGTTGGTTATTGGTGGGTTGTTGGTTATTGGTGGGTTGTTGGTTATTGGTGGGTTGTTGGTTTTTGGTGGGTTGTTGGTTGTTGGTGGGTTGTTGGTTATTGGTGGGTTGTTGGTTATTTGGTGGGTTGTTGGTTATTTGGTGGGTTGTTGGTTATTGGTGGGTTGTTGGTTATTGGTGGGTTGTTGGTTATTGGTGGGTTGTTGGTTATTGGTGGGTTGTTGGTTTTGGTGGGTTGTTGGTTATTGGTGGGTTGTTGGTTATTGGTGGGTTGTTGGTTGTTGGTGGGTTGTTGGTTATTTGGTGGGTTGTTGGTTATTTGGTGGGTTGTTGGTTATTGGTGGGTTGTTGGTTATTGGTGGGTTGTTGGTTATTTGGTGGGTAGTTGGTTATTTGGTGGGTTGTTGGTTATTGGTGGGTTGTTGGTTATTGGTGGGTTGTTGGTTATTTGGTGGGTTGTTGGTTATTTGGTGGGTTGTTGGTTATTGGTGGGTTGTTGGTTATTTGGTGGGTTGTTGGTTATTGGTGGGTTGTTGGTTATTGGTGGGTTGTTGGTTTTGGTGAGTTGTTGGTTATTGGTGGGTTGTTGGTTGTTGATGGGTTGTTGGTTATTGGTGGGTTGTTGGTTATTTGGTGGGTTGTTGGTTATTGGTGGGTTGTTGGTTATTGGTGGGTTGTTGGTTATTGGTGGGTTGTTGGTTATTGGTGGGTTGTTGGTTATTGGTGGGTTGTTGGTTATTGGTGGGTTGTTGGTTATTGGTGGGTTGTTGGTTATTGGTGGGTTGTTGGTTATTGGTGGGTTGTTGGTTATTTGGTGGGTTGTTGGTTATTGGTGGGTTGTTGGTTATTGGTGGGTTGTTGGTTTTTGGTGGGTTGTTGGTTATTGGTGGGTTGTTGGTTATTGGTGGGTTGTTGGTTATTGGTGGGTTGTTGGTTATTTGGTGGGTTGTTGCTTATTTGGTGGGTTGTTGGTTATTTGGTGGGTTGTTGGTTATTGGTGGGTTGTTGGTTATTGGTGGGTTGTTGGTTATTGGTGGGTTGTTGGTTATTGGTGGGTTGTTGGTTATTGGTGGGTTGTTGGTTATTGGTGGGTTGTTGGTTTTTGGTGGGTTGTTGGTTATTGGTGGGTTGTTGGTTATTGGTGGGTTGTTGGTTATTGGTGGGTTGTTGGTTATTGGTGGGTTGTTGGTTATTTGGTGGGTTGTTGGTTATTGGTGGGTTGTTGGTTATTGGTGGGTTGTTGGTTATTGGTGGGTTGTTGGTTGGTTGGTTGCATGGTGGTGGTGGTCTGGACTTTTCTTGTAAGACATTTATGATGAGATCATGATGGGAGTGCTGATAATGATAGTGATAATGAGAGTGATAATAATAATAATGATGATCACGACGACGACGATGATGATGATGATAGGGAATAATAATGACGTCACACGCAGGCCTGAGTCAGCTGATCAGATGCGAGGACAAGGAGGCCTTCAGGCGCTTGTTCGCAGTGACGGCACACGAGTACGACTACTTCTCTGACGTCAAGCGTCCCCATGGTGATGACTTAGGTGCTGATGATGATTATGATGGTGGTGGTGATGATGATGATTATGATGGTGGTGGTGGTGATGATGATTATGATAGTGGTGGTGCTGATGATGATTATGATGGTGGTGGTGCTGATGATGATGATTATGATGGTAGTGGTGCTGATGATGATTATGATGAGGGTGGTGCTGATGATGATTATGATGGTGGTGGTGGTGATGATGATTATGATGGTGGTGGTGCTGATGATGATTATGATGGTGGTTGTGGTGGTAATGATGGTTGTTGTGAGGATGGTGCTGATGATGATGTCTTGAGTAGGTTACATGTGAATGTTGGGATGGCTTAACTTGGTGGAGTTTATGGTCAGTTGCAAAGTTTTGTAGAATTCTGTAGAATGTTGTAGAGTGTTTCAGAATGGTGTAGAGTGTTTCAGAATGTTGTAGAGTGTTTCAGAATGGTGTAGAGTGTTTCAGAATGTTGTAGAGTGTTTCAGAATGGTGTAGAGTGTTTCAGAATGTTGTAGAGTGTTTCAGAATGGTGTAGAGTGTTTCAGAATGTTGTAGAGTGTTTCAGAATGTTGTAGAGTGTTTCAGAATGTTGTAGAGTGTTTCAGAATGTTGTAGAGTGTTTCAGAATGTTGTAGAGTGTTTCAGAATGTTGTAGAGTGTTTCAGAATGTTGTAGAGTGTTTCAGAATGGTGTAGAGTGTTTCAGAATGTTGTAGAGTGTTTCAGAATGTTGTAGAGTGTTTCAGAATGGTGTAGAGTGTTTCAGAATGTTGTAGAGTGTTTCAGAATGTTGTAGAGTGTTTCAGAATGGTGTAGAGTGTTTCAGAATGTTGTAGAGTGTTTCAGAATGTTGTAGAGTGTTTCAGAATGGTGTAGAGTGTTTCAGAATGTTGTAGAGTGTTTCAGAATGTTGTAGAGTGTTTCAGAATGTTGTAGAGTGTTTCAGAATGGTGTAGAGTGTTTCAGAATGCTGTAGAGTGTTTCAGAATGTTGTAGAGTGTTTCAGAATGGTGTAGAGTGTTTCAGAATGTTGTAGAGTGTTTCAGAATGTTGTAGAGTGTTTCAGAATGGTGTAGAGTGTTTCAGAATGGTGTAGAGTGTTTCAGAATGGTGTAGAGTGTTTCAGAATGTTGTAGAGTGTTTCAGAATGTTGTAGAGTGTTTCAGAATGTTGTAGAGTGTTTCAGAATGTTGTAGAGTGTTTCAGAATGTTGTAGAGTGTTTCAGAATGTTGTAGAGTGTTTCAGAATGGTGTAGAGTGTTTCAGAATGTTGTAGAGTGTTTCAGAATGTTGTAGAGTGTTTCAGAATGTTGTAAAGTGTTTCAGAATGGTGTAGAGTGTTTCAGAATGGTGTAGAGTGTTTCAGAATGTTGTAGAGTGTTTCAGAATGTTGTAGAGTGTTTCAGAATGTTGTAGAGTGTTTCAGAATGTTGTAGAGTGTTTCAGAATGGTGTAGAGTGTTTCAGAATGTTGTAGAGTGTTTCAGAATGTTGTAGAGTGTTTCAGAATGTTGTAGAGTGTTTCAGAATGTTGTAGAGTGTTTCAGAATGGTGTAGAGTGTTTCAGAATGTTGTAGAGTGTTTCAGAATGTTGTAGAGTGTTTCAGAATGGTGTAGAGTGTTTCAGAATGGTGTAGAGTGTTTCAGAATGTTGTAGAGTGTTTCAGAATGTTGTAGAGTGTTTCAGAATGTTGTAGAGTGTTTCAGAATGTTGTAGAGTGTTTCAGAATGGTGTAGAGTGTTTCAGAATGGTGTAGAGTGTTTCAGAATGGTGTAGAGTGTTTCAGAATGGTGTAGAGTGTTTCAGAATGGTTGAAAGTGTTTCAGAATGGTGTAGAGTGTTTCAGAATGTTGTAGAGTGTTTCAGAATGTTGTAGAGTGTTTCAGAATGGTGTAGAGTGTTTCAGAATGGTTGAAAGTGTTTCAGAATGGTGTAGAGTGTTTCAGAATGGTGTAGAGTGTTTCAGAATGGTGTAGAGTGTTTCAGAATGGTTGAAAGTGTTTCAGAATGTTGTAGAGTGTTTCAGAATGTTGTAGAGTGTTTCAGAATGGTGTAGAGTGTTTCAGAATGGTTGAAAGTGTTTCAGAATGGTGTAGAGTGTTTCAGAATGGTTGAAAGTGTTTCAGAATGTTGTAGAGTGTTTCAGAATGTTGTAGAGTGTTTCAGAATGTTGTAGAGTGTTTCAGAATGGTGTAGAGTGTTTCAGAATGGTGTAGAGTGTTTCAGAATGGTGTAGAGTGTTTCAGAATGGTGTAGAGTGTTTCAGAATGGTGTAGAGTGTTTCAGAATGTTGTAGAGTGTTTCAGAATGGTGTAGAGTGTTTCAGAATGTTGTAGAGTGTTTCAGAATGGTGTAGAGTGTTTCAGAATGGTGTAGAGTGTTTCAGAATGTTGTAGAGTGTTTCAGAATGTTGTAGAGTGTTTCAGAATGTTGTAGAGTGTTTCAGAATGTTGTAGAGTGTTTCAGAATGTTGTAGAGTGTTTCAGAATGCTGTAGAGTGTTTCAGAATGGTGTAGAGTGTTTCAGAATGGTGTAGAGTGTTTCAGAATGTTGTAGAGTGTTTCAGAATGGTGTAGAGTGTTTCAGAATGGTGTAGAGTGTTTCAGAATGTTGTAGAGTGTTTCAGAATGGTGTAGAGTGTTTCAGAATGTTGTAGAGTGTTTCAGAATGTTGTAGAGTGTTTCAGAATGTTGTAGAGTGTTTCAGAATGGTGTAGAGTGTTTCAGAATGGTGTAGAGTGTTTCAGAATGGTGTAGAGTGTTTCAGAATGGTTGAAAGTGTTTCAGAATGGTGTAGAGTGTTTCAGAATGGTGTAGAGTGTTTCAGAATGGTGTAGAGTGTTTCAGAATGGTTGAAAGTGTTTCAGAATGTTGTAGAGTGTTTCAGAATGTTGTAGAGTGTTTCAGAATGGTGTAGAGTGTTTCAGAATGGTTGAAAGTGTTTCAGAATGGTGTAGAGTGTTTCAGAATGGTTGAAAGTGTTTCAGAATGGTGTAGAGTGTTTCAGAATGTTGTAGAATGTTTCAGAATGGTGTAGAGTGTTTCAGAATGTTGTAGAGTGTTTCAGAATGGTGTAGAGTGTTTCAGAATGGTGTAGAGTGTTTCAGAATGTTGTAGAGTGTTTCAGAATGTTGTAGAGTGTTTCAGAATGTTGTAGAGTGTTTCAGAATGTTGTAGAGTGTTTCAGAATGTTGTAGAGTGTTTCAGAATGTTGTAGAGTGTTTCAGAATGGTGTAGAGTGTTTCAGAATGGTGTAGAGTGTTTCAGAATGGTGTAGAGTGTTTCAGAATGGTGTAGAGTGTTTCAGAATGGTGTAGAGTGTTTCAGAATGTTGTAGAGTGTTTCAGAATGGTGTAGAGTGTTTCAGAATGTTGTAGAGTGTTTCAGAATGGTGTAGAGTGTTTCAGAATGGTGTAGAGTGTTTCAGAATGTTGTAGAGTGTTTCAGAATGTTGTAGAGTGTTTCAGAATGTTGTAGAGTGTTTCAGAATGTTGTAGAGTGTTTCAGAATGTTGTAGAGTGTTTCAGAATGTTGTAGAGTGTTTCAGAATGGTGTAGAGTGTTTCAGAATGGTGTAGAGTGTTTCAGAATGTTGTAGAGTGTTTCAGAATGGTGTAGAGTGTTTCAGAATGGTGTAGAGTGTTTCAGAATGTTGTAGAGTGTTTCAGAATGTTGTAGAGTGTTTCAGAATGGTGTAGAGTGTTTCAGAATGTTGTAGAGTGTTTCAGAATGGTTGAAAGTGTTTCAGAATGTTGTAGAGTGTTTCAGAATGGTGTAGAGTGTTTCAGAAAGGTGTAGAGTGTTTCAGAATGTTGTAGAGTGTTTCAGAATGGTGTAGAGTGTTTCAGAATGGTGTAGAGTGTTTCAGAATGGTGTAGAGTGTTTCAGAATGTTGTAGAGTGTTTCAGAATGTTGTAGAGTGTTTCAGAATGGTGTAGAGTGTTTCAGAATGTTGTAGAGTGTTTCAGAATGTTGTAGAGTGTTTCAGAATGTTGTAGAGTGTTTCAGAATGGTGTAGAGTGTTTCAGAATGGTGTAGAGTGTTTCAGAATGGTGTAGAGTGTTTCAGAATGGTGTAGAGTGTTTCAGAATGTTGTAGAGTGTTTCAGAATGTTGTAGAGTGTTTCAGAATGGTGTATAATATTATGAATACAAGTGGGTTGTGGATGTGTGGTGGCAATGAAGTGGCGTTGTTTTAATAGCAGCAAGCCACTGCAGACGTGACCGACGCCTCAGACACGCAAGAGATCAAGATTGGCAACGTCAAGGTGGGTGTCTTGCGTGTCGGTTTTTTGTGAAGCGTATGTGGATCATCATTATCATCATCATTATCATCGTCATCATCATCATCGTCATTATCATTATCGTCGTCATCATCATCATCGTCACCCTCCAGCTCAAAGACCTCTACACTCCAAAGTTTCCACTTCCTTCTAATCCCTTCTCCTCCTCTTCCTCCTCTTCCTCCTCTTCCACCTTCTCCTTCTCTTCTTCCTCCTCTTCCTCTTCCTCTTCACTGTCGAAAGCAGCTAGCAAAGGCATCAAAAACTACTTCTCCCCTGCTGCTGCTGCCTCGATTCCTGGCAGCCATTCTGCTCCTAATAATGAAGCTAATGATAATAATTCCAATAAGAATATTATTAATAGCAATAATGATAATACACTTTCCAACAACAACAACAACAACAAAAGCAAGAACAAAAGCAAGAACAACAATGACGTAATAGATTGCGAACACGCTAGCATGAAGGCGCTGTCAGGCAGGTGCAAGCAGTGCGGCTGCCACAAGTGCAACCTGTGCTGGCAACTCATCTTCAAGAAGGTCTGCTGGTGCTAGTAGTAGTGCTAGTTGTTGTTCTAGTTGTGGTTGGGGTTTTCGGTGGTTGTTGTTGGGATTGGTGTTGTAGTTGCTGTGGTTATTTTGTTTAGTTTGGGTTTGTTGTGTATTTAGGCTTGTTTTGTAGTTTTAATGTTCTATAGCGTGTGCTGTGAAGTTTCAGCAGTGTTAGCATGCTTTTCAATGCAACGCTCAACGCACAAACATCTTTCCTTCGGCACAGGGAAAAGTGTGTCCTTCGTGTGGCCTGAGGGCAAAGCGTTCCAACATCATCTACAAATGACCTTCAACATCATCTACAAATGACCTTCAACATCATCTACAAATGACCTTGAAAACATCATCTACAAATGACCTTGAAAACATCATCTACAAATGACCTTGAAAACATCATCTACAAATGACCTTGAAAACATCATCTACAAATGACCTTCAACATCATCTACAAATGACCTTCAACATCATCTACAAATGACCTTGAAAACATCATCTACAAATGACCTTCAACATCATCTACAAATGACCTTCAACATCATCTACAAATGACCTTGAAAACATTTACAAATGACTTACAAATTTATTTAGATATGACTTTCATTTGTGTAGATCAATGAATGGCATAATCACAGGGGATTGCATCATCATTGGATATTATCTCTTTATAAAGGTTTGAAATCGACAGATTGTTTGTGTGCGGCTTCACATTTTGATTGACATTTTAAATAATAATTTTTAGAAATTGACTGCAAATGACGTTATAAAAATATTAATAAGACGATCGTGTCATGAATAAAATGGATGTCAAGTTTCCCAGTCAAGAAAAGCTTTTGTTGAGTATTTAATTTGTTGTTTTTTTTACTAGAGATGCCAACGGGTTCAAAACTTGTATTACCTCGTGCCGGAACTATTCATTTAGTTTCCCATTTTTTCGCAAGGAAGAAATTAAGTTTTTCTCTACTGACTCCTAAATGGTCTTTTGGTCTGTTGAAGCAGCAACGGAAGTGGGCATAAGATGGCGAAATGTGCCTCAAGGCAACTGAGGCGCCACTCACACGACATAAGTCGTGAAACACCGCATCATATACACTAGGTATATGATAGCTCACGGTTGGCTGAACAGGAATTCGAACTAGCGACCTTTAAGTTGCAGGTCCAACGACTAAGCCAACCCGCTCGCCAAAGTTCTTGATGTTGGTGTAAGGTGTGAAGGAAAGGAAGTTTGATGTGTCATGTTGTGTGCTCAGATCTTAAGGATAGCTTTGAAACGTCATCACTTTTATTTTGGAAAACAGCAAGAGAGAATAGATGCTATTGAAAAGTTAAACATGCAGTTTAAATGAACTATAAATACTCTTAGATATATGATTTACTTAACGCTGAAAGATTCTGGCCTATTGAAAACTTCCTTTCTTTATTGAAAAAAAAAAGATTTAATTATCTCACTTGAAAATATATTACCATCTTCAGTTGCATTCGTTGGCATACATTGTTAAATGATATATTTAACTAATTAAAACATAATAATAGGCAGAATAATGGGAAGAATAATTAAGGAATATAACACAAATAAAAAAACTGCCTAAAGAATTTTTATTTTGTTGTTTTGTCTCGCGACACAATGGTCGTAATGGCGGCAAGAAGGAAGTTTTATCGCCATGAATACTATTAATTATGTTATTATAGCGCTTCGTTTGCTATTTCGCCAATTAGAATAAAAAATTTTTTTATTTTTAGACAATAATTTTTTGAAAAAGTAAAATATTAATAAAGTTATATCAAAATTCGATTGTATAGAAGAAAAAAAAAATAACTAAAAGGTAATTTAAAATAAAATAAATGTCAATAAAATATTCACAGTTCATCAAAATAATAGTTTGAACGACAGAAGCATTAGAAGGAAGATAAAACAACGTCGGGTAAGCTGGAACAAGTGACCTTCCCACCGAGTCTCCTCCGCTCTTCACTGCCTGGCGTCATGCTCTGGTGTTTCACTTTGCACCTTCTACCAGTCCTTTCTTGATGCTCCATTTGTGATACTTAATCATCGTTGGAGTGTCTGTGTGTGTGTGTTTGTGTGTGTGTGTTTGTGTGTGTGTGTGTGTGTGTGTGTGTGTGTGTGTGTGTTTGTGTGTGTGTGTGTGTGTGTGTGTGTGTGTGTGTGTGTGTGTGTGTGTGTGTGTGTGTGTGTGTGTGTGTGTGTGTGTGTGTGTGTGTGTGTGTGTGTGTGTGTGTGTGTGTGTGTGTGTGTGTGTGTGTGTGTGTGTGTGTGTGTGTGTGTGTGTGTGTGTGTGTGTGTGTGTGTGTGTGCGTGTGTGCGTGTGTAAAGTTTTTATTTTGAAGATTCACCGTGAAACAATTAGATGCCAATAGATATGTTTTAAATTTTTAGAGAAAAAAAACTTAACTTTTTTAAAAGTCAAAAAATGATAGTTAATACTGTTTAAAAAGCAATATTACTGGATATAAAAAAACAAAAATAATAAAAATAACAAAAAAAAATATAAATAACAAAAACATATTACTGGATAAAAAATCAAGAAAAACATAAACCATGTGTTTTAGGGAAAAAGAAGTAAATCAGGTTTGCCAGTCTGCAAAACAAACAACTATGGACTATCGTTAGCAGAACTCTTTTTAAATTTTACAAAGTTTTTAATGCACACGCTTATATGATAGATTTTAGTTTTTAGAATTTGTAATTGTCAAAATATGTCATTTGTTTCAAAGTTTCATTAAATAAAAGATATTTATTTATTGCAAAATATAACATTTGTCGCGAACTTTTCACGCGCTAGTTATATGCACGTCATGGACCGCTTTACTGAAAAATTATTTTTTATTGCTGTAAATTTCGTTTAAATGGCAGTATAATGCTGTAATTATGTTTTTATATTAAATAATCTAATTTATTTTTGTTTATATAATGAAAATAATTTTTATAGAGTTTCATTACAGCATTTTAGATTAAACAGATTCTTCTCATTAAAATGTATCACTTTTTTAAACTCGTCATATTTAAATAATTTATCATAAAATCAACTTCAACGTTTTTTTTTGGTACAACGCAAAGTTTTAGCGGTTAAAATGATAATTCCATCAGTTTATTGTACAAAGAAAATAGTTTTTGCTAAAATTCAACGGTTCATAAAAAGCCAGAAAAAGAGAAAAAGATTTTCAAAAATCACAAGATTAGCCAAAAAAAACTTTTCAAACCAGGGGCGGCGATCTGCTGCAAATCTTGGGGGGGGGGGGGTCCTAACCAGCATGGACGATCCTGGGGGGTTCTGGACTCTGGACCTTCTTAAAAAAAACATTTTTTAACTTCTGTTTTTCTAAGAATATTTAAGAAAGCAAAGAATATTTTATTTTAGACAGCTATCACTATAACTACACATACTCATAATGTATTACTATATAAACATTCTGTTTTATGCCATGGTTGACGATTATGCTCGTATCAAAACAAGAGTTTAAAAATGTTTTTATTGATAAAGTGAGGGGAAAACATTGATACGGACCCCCTCACTACCAAAAAGTGAAGGGTCCGGATCCCCCAGAATCGCCGCCCATGTCTCAAACAATGTTTTTGTTCTCTTACGGAACTCTCTTTCACCATGATCAATAAAGGCTCGAACTTAAAACTGGCGAAATAATTCTTCAAAAATGAAAGAATGCTTTTTTGAAAAAGAAAGTTTTTCAATTATTTTCACTGCATTCCACATGTTTTCCAGAAGTACAAATAGAGAAGTTTGAGTATTCAAAAACTCACCGCCATGCAGAAGTTCATCTCGGTGATTGCCTTTCGGGTTTTGTCCAACATGAGTGTTGACGTTGTTGAGCAGCGTTGAAAAGTATTCTTTCCAACCTTCAAGTAGCTCCTCTTTCCCCTTTCGGAAGTGAACCATCCAGCCGCCGCACTTGACGGATTGGCTTTGTTCTCATCTCCTGCGATCGAGTTTATTATTTCCACGTGGTTTCGTACTCACGTCGTTGGTTGGCGTTCTCGAAGGCAATGAGTTGCTCGTTGAGATGAGATTTCTAGTTTCTAAGTGCCAACAGTATATTTATGGTTGGTAATGTGCTTTCTCAGCTATTACAGAGCAAGGGCTCTCTCAGTACATTTAACTTTAGATTCCGTTCAGAATTTTTGGTTTGGGTGAATTATTTAGATCTAAATAAATTTGTAAAAATCAATTTTTATTAACTCATTAAATAGTTTCACTGAAGAATTAAATTGAATTTTAATTATATTTAATGGAGAAAGGAGTTGTAAAAGGAGTCAAAAAATTATAAGTATAAAAAATTAATGAAGTTCACACTTTCTGAATCAACAATTAACAGAGATAATTATTTATAAAATGTTTCGCTTTTTCAACCCATGGGAATCAGTTTCAGCTTGGAGAGCACCAAGTCTTTTGTGTTTGGAGCTAAAATGAGGGAGGGTGCTTGATTGTGTGAAAGAAGACAATCAAGTTAGAAATTAAATAAGGTTAAAAATAGTGATAATATAATCATTTTAAAAATTGAAAATAATCTAAAAAATATATTAAAAATTAAAAATAAGTTGAATAATCATTTTTTAAATTTAAAAAATTGGAAAGAATAAAAATAATTATTTTTGTCAATAAATATGATTTTTTTGTTGATTGATGCCTTTCAACTATCTTTATTGTGCATTTACTATAAATTGCAAATTGACATTAAATAAATGGAATACATTAGTTTTAAATGTGAATTCAATGTATTTTTTAAATTTAATTTTACAAAGTGATCAATTAAAAATAATTTATTTCAAAACACCTCAAAAGGCTCGCTTTAAAATAAATCTACATGTAGACATAAAAAAAACAAACTATAAAAATTATGATTTATGGAACAAAAGTTAAATAAAGAAATAAAAAACATAAAACGCTTGTTAAAAATAAAATCTTAATAAAATTAAAAAGTTTGAAGGATTAAACTCGATTTTGGAGATTATCGTGTGCATAACCAACACCCTAACCTAATTAGTGCATTGCTCAAGCACCCACTTACCCACCATCAAATCTACATTGTTCACTGTCAATTCCCTAATGAAAAAGTTCCATCACATATTCATTATTAAAATAATAATTATTCTTTTATCGAAGGATAAGTATTTTTGGAGAAAATTAAACTTCACGTTTTTTGTATTTAATTGTTTTTCACATTTAGTTTTCACGGTTAGATCTGCTGTTTATTTTAAAGGGTATTTGACATTTTTTATAAACTCAAAAAGTATTGTTTACTCACTTTAAAATTCTTTTACATATAATATTACGGTATGTGAATTTTTAATCAGGGATCTGTAAAACCCATAAACTTTTCGAAAGAAGTCATTTGTTTTTTTAAAGTTAAAACATGTTCAAATGAAACTTTGTTTTATAATTCTTTTCATTTATATTGTTCTTAGACACAAGTTTGAAGTTTGACTCCATCCTCACAAACTTAACGTTTTTCTAAATAAAAAACAATCTGTCGTCTTTTATGAATTTAAACTTATTTCTCAGATTTAGTTTATATTCAAATAACTAAAATCAACTTTATTTATTTAAAACTTAATTGATACATAAACCAATAATAAAAAGGATTAATGTGGCCATGAACCTGCTTTGCCACTAAAGAGTCTCCATCACCGCCTGAATAGATATTTTAAAGCCAGTCTCATAACACTTTAGAACTCACATGAGTTTACGTTGATAAAAACTGAGTTTTTCGCTTTCCAATCTATTTCTCAATCCATCTTTTCAATCTTACTTCTAAGCTCCTGTGTTATAAACGATTATCCAACCAGCCATCAAACCATACTTCAATAAAACAAACAAAAAGACGTTGAAAAATGGATGCATTTGAAGTGTTTAAAAGTGAACCGAGATAATCTCTCACTTTTCTCCTTACAGAGCAAACAAATCAATTCTAGCATTCTCTTGCAATCAATGCTCTGTCGTGATACACACACTTATATTCTTTCTGAAACGTTTGCCGTGTCTAAAGAAGGTTTTTAATGTTGAGAGAGAATCTTCCGCATTCGATGACAATGCACTAAGACTCAGAGAATTAAACAGAAGTTTAATAGCCCATGCTCTGAATATTCAGACGCACATATTATGAGCAAAAGTATTTTTATTTGTAGAAAGATTTTTTACATTTTGTGGTTTTAGAAATAGTATTTGAAAAAAAAGTTATGAGGTAAGTTAAAGATGAATATCTTCCTAACGTTTTTTCTTTTCAAATTTACAAATAAACGAAGTTTAAAGCAGAAATTTTCAAGTTTTATTAGCACCCTAAGCACAGATGCAGCTATTCTTTCTTCCACCCGTTTACTCATTCATTATTCATGCACCTGATCCACTACCAAAACAAGTTTTAATTTTTAATTTAAAAACTTACAACAAAAACAACCTCTTATAAAAAATCTTAAGGAACCACTTCTACAACCTTTAGTAAAACATGTAATAATCCTACTACTCTCACAACTAAATCTATAATCTCAAAACTATAAAAACTGGAAGTCCGGCCACCTTCCGTTTCTTCATGCTTACCACCACAACTCACTTAAAGGCTGATTCATTAACTCTTTAAGATACTTACAAATCTTCGCTTAAGTCTATTCATTATCTGCGAGCTACCCTAACTGAGATACACGAAGACAAGCACACCCACACAAACACACACACACATACATACACACGCACGCACAAGCACACCTTCATACAAACACACACACATTAAAAATTTGTCAATAAATGATAATTTATTCAAAACATTTTCATGATTACTCAATGTAATCAACAATTTATTGGTTCTATTTGTCAATCATTTGGCACTGTGTATAAAACGCCAGCTCAAATTGTTGTGCGTTCGTGACTTGGATCTTTCTTTTCATTCCTTTCTATCGTTCGACCCTTTTGAATACGACGCAACAAGAAACTTCATTTGCAGAATTCCTGACCAAATACCCTCTTCTCTCACCATCAAGTCTAGGTCTTTCTATGACAGAAACCAAAAAATCAAAGCCACGCTAGTGAGGCGAAAGCCAAGCGTTTTCCCCGATAGGCTGCCCCACCACCCATCGCTTGTCTTTTCCTATTTGTTTCGATTTGAAGAGTGAGGTTTATTTTAAAATAAGTTGGAAGTTCAAAAACCAGCGTTTATTAGAAGTTATTTTCAAAGCCTTCCACTCATTACGGCGATTGATTTTGTTTAGAATCGATGGAAATATTTTTAATAAATGTTACTTGTAGATTCGTTTGAATGATAAACATGTGAAACACACAAACGTATCATTAAATTTATTATTCATCAATAGCAAGTGAGTTTTTGGCAATGCCAGATTTCTGGTTTATTCTCTTTCAAAGAATGTAGCTCATTCCAGGTCGTAAGTTGATCCTTCGCCTCTTATCAGGTCTCTGTGGTTTCTGAATGGGGGAAGAATGGCTTGAGTTATTTTTATATAAAAACGAGTAATTTACAAGTATTCCATAGTCTTAAACATTCATTGTTCTAGAGAATTTAATCTTTCTGTTTAAACAAAAAAATCATATTTTATTAATCAAAATTCTAAAGTTTTTCTTCAAAAATATGAAATCCTGAAGCACATTCAAGGCACTTTTAAACAAATGTTGAGATATTAATATTTATAAAAGACTTTTATTATTTGAGGAATACAATACAATGTCTAAACTTTAAATTTTTTTAAATATAATTTTATAAATAATATCTTATAAATTTAGTCTTGCGGGTTTCTTCACATAAATGTCCATCATGCTTCACTGTTTATATACAAAGTATTAATCAAAGACCTCTCATCAACTCTTTCCACACTCACTCACCACCTCTTGAGTAAGCACAAAACTTTATTATCACAAAGACTTTCCAATTAAGCTACTATTTTGCCTGCATCAATAACATTACCTATGTTTTCCATCGCGTCTAATCAAAAAAGTATAAATGTTTTTGAATGTGTGTGTGTTTGTGTGTGTGTGTGTGTGTGTGTGTGTGTGTGTGTGTGTGTGTGTGTGTGTGTGTGTGTGTGTGTGTGTGTGTGTGTGTGTGTGTGCGTGTGTTTGTGGGTGTGTGTGTGTGTGGGTGTGTGGGTGTGTGTGTGTGTGTGTGTGTGCGTGTGTGTGTGTGTATATGCGTGTGTGTGTGTATTTATGTGTGTGTCAATGTATTTGTGTATTTAAAGCGTTAATTTCTTCCCTAATCCCATTGTTAAACTCTCCAATCTTCCAGAACAATGCCCACCGATGATGCCTTGTTTTGATTGGTCAAGAATATTAAATAATTTGAGCGGCCAAATAACAAATGCACTCATCGCCCCTCCGTGCGACCTGTGCGGAATGTTTGCCACCAAAGCTGCCTGCACTAAAGTCCCTATGTCACTTGGTCCCATCCACAACGTTCAAATCTTAAGCTTTTCATCATTATTGACATGCTTTACGCAATCCGCGGAGAAAGAAGTGATTTATCTAAGAAACCATCAAAACTTGATAAAAAAATAATTTTTCTTGTACAGGGTTGAAATCTAACTCTAAGGTTTAAAAAATTATTTAGAATTTTTCCCAAAAATATTATTTTCTCGCATTAATCAACTTTAAATTTTTTTATAAAATACTGCATTTATGACACATTTTATGAAATAATTAAAAAATATTATACTTTCAGTTTTTTAACTTTCCTCGAGTGAGAGACAATTAAAACAAGTCGGGGCTTGAATACCAAAAAGACAATAAAACTTTTTTAAAAGTTAAATGTATTAATAATTTGCGTAAATACTCAAATTGATAATTTAATTATTTAAACCCAAAAAGATAAAAAGTTTTAAGGTTTATTTCTTGAAATCGTGATTTTTAAAAACAGTTCATGAACATTGTTTGTCGATTAGTGGGCGTAAAAGAAACGAAGCCCACATGCCTAACTTTAGTATCCTCATTTTTAAACTTTTTCAAGTTAAGACTGCGACAGTTTCATTTGACTAAGTGACTCTGAAAATGTTAAAATGAAAATTAAAAGCTACTTTAAAGTATTATACTGCATCTCTAGTTGATTTGTTTACAATAAAATAAATAAAATAGTTTTTTATCTTTTTAATATTTTGTAACGTTACGGTTACAGTCAATATTCTTGAGAATTAAATAGAATTTTACTTGAAAAAGTATCTTTCAAAATAATTTCAAAGTTATTAAAAGAATAAGATTGGAAAAATTTATATTTCTATTTTGTATATATTTTGCTTATTTAAAAGCTGTTGATTAAACGTTTAATTATGAATAGAAAAATCGTTCTTTGTCTTAACATGGTGGGTTCTATTTTGGGGATCGCTTGGAGTCCATGATAATTCAACTTTTTCAGTCGCTACCTTCAAACGCTACGAAAAAGACAAAAACTAAATTTGACTTCGTTCTACTTTATATAGAAACATGTTTAACTTGCATTTTTTTAAATTTTCAATAAATGTTACAATAAAAAACTAACTTGGTTTTTCTATTTTGAAGGTACCACTCCAAGAGACGTCTGTCACTCGCCTCGGTTTCCGTTTCTAAGAAAAAAATACATATTAGGTTTACAAGATGATCGGAGGAAACATGTTAAATGTATAACCAAACATACCATTTCATTTCGATTAAATTCTACTAGTAAAAATAATTTAAACTTAGTGATGAAATACATTAATGAATACTATTAAAAAGAAACCTTAGTTAACTTAAATAAAAGTTTGCCAGAATACCGGACATCGAATTTGAAAAACCCCGTGGTATGGGCTGTTTGCCTCATCGATAAGTTATGTATCAATCAAAAAACCGAGATGATATGGTGAAAACCTTCCGTGATCTAACGACAAAACCAAGTTGACATGAGAAAATTAATACGTGGAATGGTAGGTAATGGCCAATTATGGAGTTCAGCTAGAAAATTCACGTTGAAGGTGTTGCACTTCAAAAAAGAAACTATTGTTTCTCTGAGCAGAAGTTATTTATTTGAATTACGTGACAGTTTAAAAGAAAGTTTCTGTAAAAATAAAATTTTTAGCTTTTTAATTATCAAGTTATTTTATTAAATTAAAGATAAAATTTTTTAGAATTTTTTATTTCTAAATAATTATTAGAGATTCAGTCAATTCGGCATTTAATTGTTGAAAAATATTTTCTTCGTATTCGAATAAAATCAGTTCGAATACGAATAGTGGTACCATGATAATCATTGAGAAATAATAAGTTAAGCCATTCAATTTCCTAGTGTTTTTTAACTTTATAAAACTTAATACTTTAAAATACTGAGAGTTCAGACACCCATAATTATAAGATAGCGGTGTTAAAAACACACAGAGAGCTAATGTCGTCAATATTTTTCTATTTAGAAAGATTTGGAAATTTGTAAAATAATATTTTATAACACCGAGATTTTCGGGCAATAGAAAAAAATAGAGATTTCAGTATTTTTCGGTACTTTTAAAAATCAATTTTCGAAGTTAGAGATTAGCATGAAACTACTTCATGATCATTTTAATTATTAAATTTTACACGCTGTACTCTGCTCGTATTCGATTGAACTGTTAGCTATAATATTCGTTTTTTTTGTTTATTAGTTCGAATATGATTATTTGATCTGATTGGGAATGCAGCAGTCGACGCAGTTTTATCTATACTATCCTTCTTTTCTCCATACTATCCTTCTTTTCTCCATACTATGAAAAGAATAATGTTAAAGTTATTTGGTTTCTTACTTGTTTTTGCAACTCCCACTTTCCACTGAAACTTCTATTAAACTTCATAACTTTTTTTCCTATTTACCTTCTATGTTTCTTCTCACCAAATCATCTTCTGTCACTTCTTTCCACATCTTCCCTTGACCACCTTGAAAATAATGCAAAACCATAAATATAAAAAGTAAAAAATGTCTAATTAATAACCAAACGCATTTAACCATATATAAACATATATAAACAAACACACACACATATAAACAAAACACACACACACACACACACTCACAAACACACACATACACACACACCACTTCCATAAACGAATCTCTTGCCAAAGCCATGACTTAGTCTGTCGCCTGCTCCATGCATGAAACCCCTTTGCTCCCTCTGTGGGAAGGGAGAGCAGTGTCAAGTTGGTTGAAGGGAGAAGAGTGTCAAGTTAGTTGAAGGGAGAAGAGTGTCAAGTTAGTTGAAGGGAAAAATATTGATTTTGTTTGGGAAAAAAATCTATAAAATGAGCATTTTAAAATGTGTTTGAAGCATGGGCGCCGATCCTGGGAGGTCCTCGGGTCCATAACCCCCACTTTTTTTCAATTAAATTTTTTTGAGGTTTTGATACGAGGATAATCGTCAAACATGGGCATTAAACCGAAAGCTTATATAGTAATACATTGTGAGTATATGTAGTTATAGTTATAGCTGTCTAAAAAAACTATTAATTGCTTACTTAAACATTCGTATCAGAGACCGACCGAAACTGATATTTTTATTCAGCCGAAACCGAAATGAGGCCAAAATTGAAATTCCATTTTTGGCCGAAACAGAAATTAAGCCGAAATTGAAATAAGATTTTCGGCCAAAACCGAAATTTTTCACAACTTTCATTAAAAACAAAAAAATAGTATTCAACGGTGATAATGTCAGCTTAATAAGTAAATCCAAACAAACGTATATTTTAAACAAATAAATAAAAGTTTTTCAACAACAAAAATGGTCTACATAAGTTTTTAAAAGCAAAAAAATAGTATTGAACGATGACAATTTCTGTTTCGTAATTAAATCCAAACAGACGAATATTTTCCAAGACAACAACAATTCTTATTCACCACTTTAATGATCTCACTGAGTTCTCAAGCCAAAACCCACAGATAAACAATCGCCTGACTGTTTAGTAAGAGAAGTTATGGAACCTCCCTATTTCAAGTTGTTCTGGTGATGTTTTTTGGCTTGGATGTGCATTTGATGTCAGAAGCAGCAGTTGAGCACTTGGAGTGAATCTATAAGTTAAGGTTTATTATGCAGCCCCATCTCAAGACGGTTTTAGATAGGCAAAAGAGAGACATTGATAAGGAGGCCTTACCTATGAAGTACCCAATCAGTGAGCAGGCTTCTGAAATCGATGACACCCTTGTTCACAACCTTAGAATGAATAAGCAGTGTGGTAAAGTGAGCCATCGACTAAAAAAACTAGTAAATTGAATGCAGTCAGTAGATCCATCCTCCTATAAAAGAGCCAGCAGCCAAGAGGTGGACAGATCCCGTCTTTCGGAGGCTTCAAAGCAACGGGTCAAGCAAAAAAGCAGTCAAAACTTAACTAGAGTAAAGAATAGGAAACTAAGTTTTTAAAAAAAGCAAAAATTTAAACATATTTGGTTCATAGAAAAAAGCGAAAAGGACTATTATGCCTGTTGAAATCAAAAATGATCCTTCCAAGAAAAACGAAAACGTTAAAAAATTTTTGAATACGAAAGTATCAACCAAAAAAGATTAAAATATTTATAAAAACAAAAAAAGTGTCAAAAAGTTTGAAAAAAAGTAGTTTTCTACTGATTAAAAGGTTTAACATCTCCCATTTTGTGTGTTTTTTATTTCAATCGCGGTTGGGGCGGGGTTATTTTTGACATAAAACATTAATTTTTGTGTCAAACTTCTTGTATTGTTAGTGTTAATCATGTCCTAAGTGGACGTTTTGAAATTTTAGAATCGATGATTATGCCCCCCCACTACTTATATGTGTATGTTGTCAATGTATGTATGTATCTGTAAATTGAAAAGTTCTAGTTGTGTAGATGTATATGTGTATTGTTTTTACATAAATGTTTTTACAAATAAAATATGCTTAAAAAAGTTTTTTTTCTAATATCATCATTGAACGTATGCCAATTAACTTAAATTTCAATACAACGGTTGTTGTTCCAGATGCTTCTTTAAAGTGGGGAGAGGGGTCCGGATTCCCAGGATTGCTGCCCATGCTGGGTAAGACCCTCCCAAGGTTTGCAACAAACCACCGCTCCTGGTTTGAGGTACCAAGTAGTACTCCCAAAAATATAAAATTGTTAACATTTTTATAACTCTAGTTATTATAAACCAATTTTGGCAAGCTAATAAATAGCAAGAAGCCAGTGAGATTTTTAAAGTGTGGTCCAGCAACTTTGAAATGCTCGTGACCAACGAGAACCTTCTATGTCTTATATACAGGGGCGGCGATCTGCGGAAAATCTTGGGGAGGTCCTCTCCAGGGTTGGAATCAAAGAACCGTTATCGACCAATACAGTACCAGCGATACTATTTAGTATTTTTTGCTGTAGTGCTAACTATTATTGTATCAACTACTAATATTTGTATCACCAAACATTTAGAAAAAAAGTTTGATACTCAATAAAAATACTTTTCTATTGCCACTTTGAGCGATTTGAAGAAAAACAATAGCGATTTTAGTACCTTTTGTTATTTGTCGTCTATATAAAGTCAATTACAACTACCCATCAACCCATCAAATAAATGTTAGAACATCCTATTTTCCATTCATTTCTGAGTCAAATAGTTTTAAAAATTACAAATAGATTTAAATTTGCCAAAGTTATAAACAAATATACATTGGGAAATTTTTTTGGCCTACAGTGTATATTTAGATAACATAAAATACCCTCTCTGTCTGTCCTCCTGCCCTCTTCCCACAGCTCTTTTACTCCAATTTCCAAAAAGACCCCTTCGTATGTCTGACTGACTAGCAAATTCTTCTGCTAGTCTTTTTAATCCAGACTGTCAAGTATATACTTGTGTGAATGACAAGCGGCCAGTGAATTCAAACGAGGCTGTGTCATAGGTGCACGCAACCAAGTCTTAAGAAGCCGCAAAGCACTAAAAGATTTTTCTGCAGTACATGACGTTATTGGACACACAAGCATCAACCTGATCAATCTTTCAACCTAAGATAACAGATTTCTGACTTCCGTGATCATAGCTTGCATTACTTTTTGCGTTTGTGCTAAAATTCATTCTGGTCTTTAAACATAGCTAACTAAGAACAAAGACCAGTTTCATTTAACTTACGATACTGCTTGCAAATATCATGGTTCATTTCACCAGTTTTTGTCTCCAGCTGCAAGTATGAACGCAAACCAGGAGAATCTCGATTGATCCTTTTTGTGAGTTGCATGATTGCAATGTCTATGACAGCGTAATATGCTGCTCGATAATGTTCCTCTGGTGTTGTTGCTACATAAGCTGGGCCCAGCCCACAATACTTTTGTGGCGGCTTTTGCACCCGAGGTACAGCAATCGGCTCGAGTTCATATGCCAAAACCATACTGTTGACATTTCTGATAATGGCGTTAAACTGTTCATCTGATCGTAGGCGACGCAGTTTTTGCACAACTGAATCAGTCGCTGCAACCATTCCACTGACCTTGGCACTTGCTAATTGCAACGACTTGATAAATGTTCCAGAAGTGAAAACACCAAAACAACTACCTTGAGGGTCAGCGCAGTAGTGCCTTGTTGAAAAAAGGCTTCAAGCCTTTACAGCTGTTTCATCAGCAGTACCAATGGAAGCAAATGATTCCAAGCTAAAGAGTACTACTTCATAATGTTCAAGCACAGAAGATACTGCAGATTTTCTGGTCAGCCATTTTGAAGGACAAAGAAGTTTCATACTATACTTTTTGTTTAGTGGCTCATCAGGAAAGTCAATTATAAGAGACACTAAAGCATCACTAAACTGTTTGTTGACCTTCCCTGAACGATTGTAAAAAGCACCTAACTTATGGACAAACTGAAGTGAATTGCTCACAAAGGGATTTGCGGCAGCTGTGTGCTGGGCAACAAGATTTGCACAGTGTGCAAAACAGTGGGAAAACAATGCAAGCGGATGCTCACTGCTGATAATAGCCTGACAACCATTATATCGGCCTTTCATGTTAGAAGCGCCGTCATAAGTCTGAGCTCTTAGTTTTTCTATAGGTAGCATTATTCTGATCAGAACATCTTTTACTACAGCAGATAAGGTTTTCCGATTGTGTTTAGTGGGCTGAATAAACCAATAAACTGTTAATTAACATTCAGAGCCTCAACAAAAAAACGAATGCCTATCGATTCCAACTCTAACCCATTGCAGTTTTGTGTGCCGTCAACCACAACACCAAATTGGCTTGATTCGGCATTAATAGGGCACACTGTGTTTCTAACGATAGAATGAGCTAAAAGCCTCAGCATTTCTTTTTTGGCAGTTATGCGATATAAAACTTGTAGTTTGATTTAACCAAAACTTTAGTTAATGTTTGAAGCCTTTTAAAATTCATTAACTTGGGTTCATCTAAAAAGTTGAAAGGGTCGTTATTAAGATGGACCTCAGAATCTCCCGATGAATATCGCCCATGCAAAATAAGTAGCACAATATGAATGATTTTTTAACAAAAATGTAAATCTATCTGCTTGCATAAAGTGAACCGATATTTTCTGAAAATCATTTTGAATGTCTGCTTGCGAAAATTGAAAAATCAAAAAATTTAATTTTTATAAATATAATTTGTTAATTTAAATTTATAAATATAAAAAGAAGAGTAGGTGGATGAGTATTTTAGTAAGCAAAGAATAATTTTAATTTAGGCAGCTATCACTATAACTACTCCTACCCAAAATATATTAATTAATAAAAATTCAGTATCATGCTATGGTTGACGATTATGCTTGTATTAAGATAGGAGTTGAAAAATTATTGTATTTGAAAAACTGAGGGGGTCCATGTTAAGATGGACCCCAAGACCCCCCTAGCATTCCTGCCTGTACATACTCACAATGTATTACTGTATTAGCATTTTGTATCCCATGGTTGACGATTAGGCTCGTATCAAAATGAGTTGAAAAATGTGTATTTTTATAAGAGTGAAGGGGTTATTGTAGAGGTGGATCCCAAGATTCCCTCAGGATTCCCGCCTACACCATAGTGATAAAAAAAAGTAGGTGAAGGAGTATTTAAGTAAGCAAAAAATATTTTTGTTCCAGACACCTATCACTATAACTACACATACTCCCAATGTATTAATGTATAAACATTTACTTTTATGCCATGGTTGACGATTATGCTCATATCCAAATAGAAATTTTTGAAAACAAAAATGGGAAAAAGTGGGGGGGTCCCTATGCTTATATAGAATCTATGAGTTTGCTCCATTAGTCTTGAAAAACTAAATATTGCAACAACAAAAAAAGATGACTATTAACTTTAGAACCATTCAAAACAGTAAAAAAGTAAGTTTTTGATTGTGAAACAAACTTGCAAAGGCCCGAAAGCTTCGGAATTAAAATTGCAGTTGAGGTTTCATTTTTGTCATTCAAAGCCTTTGTGAGATGCAAGTTTGAAGTTTCTACTTTTTTAGATGATTTAAAACTGAAAAAGGCATATTGAGTGATACTTTTAACACAGCAAGGATTGACACACATGGTGAGCTCATCGGCAATTGTCAAAGGATATTACTTATATAGTTGAAGGCATTACTAACTAGAAAAAAAATAAAAACACTATTAAGATCTAGATATAATTGTTGATCGACCACAACTAAAGGGCCAAGACCTCTAGGGCTAGCCAAGACGGTGCTACAAAGCGAAAGGGAAAAAGAAATAAGCGGGTTTAACCCAACAGAGCTCAAGATCGGAGAAATTATATATTTTTTATCTTTTATTATTTTGCTAAGTTTAATTTTTTTAATTCTTTTTATTTCATATAATAGAATTTGTCTTATTTTTGGAATAATTTCACTTATAAAATATGCATGATATCAAAGTGACCATAAGCACAGATTAAAAAAACAGTGTTTATCGCTGAAAGTTTATAGAATCTTCCAGAAAATGACGTGGCTTTTTGATTTTTCTTCATTTTTATTAAAATTTTGAAATAGTTTGTTTTATTATTATCATTTTATTATACAAATAGGTCAGCCATTATTATACTATAATAGTCCTATTTTTTCATAAAAATACAACTACAAGGGTGATTTTCCAACAAATTCTAACTAACATCAAAAAATCAAAATAAAAACTGACTTGTTATCAGATATTACAAAAAAGTTTTGATTTGCTTTTTTACTTACCGTGAGATTGCAGTTTACCAACAAAAATAACTTTTATCTTCAGCTCCATTTTGCTAATGTTTTTATTAATTTTACTTATGAGAAAATAAAAAAGAACTATTTACAAATAAAACCAGACTTTTTGCGTAAGTTATTTTTATTTATTGAAAAAAATTAATTAACTTTTTAATGTCGTTTCTAGAAACTTAAACTTAAGGAAAAGTATTTTCACATATAAAAAATATGAAAAAGTATATGTTAAATAATTAAAAAGTTACAAACTGAATAGTTAAACCAACCATGCCTATATCGTTGAAAGAGTTGCAAGAGCTTAAAGAGATGAAGATGAAGAAAAAGATGAAGAGGATGTGTTTGGACCCCATGATGGTTTGGTAGTAAAGTAGTATTAGAGCAATAATTGTGAATGTGACCAAAGTAGAATCGGTTGACTCAGTAGAAGCAGGTGAAGAAGTAACGGATCACTTATATTTATATTTTTTCTTAATTTATTTAGTTGGTAGACCAACTAGTTATGGTATAACTTATACGCAATCTGCAAATGTTAATATTTCAAAGAGTATTTACTTCAAAGAATGTCTTCTGTTGCTCAGATACTTTAGCAACGACAACAATTAACAGCAGTCCACAACAACCATGCAGTCTCTTCAACAACTATTTCATCGGAATACCAACTCTCTAGGACTTATTCCACTCAAGGAACGCCAACAACAACTCCCCTTATATAGGCACTATGACCATTATCATCGTCACCCTTCCTGTGTCATCATTAGAAGATTCAAAAATATATTTGTATATATATATTCTTAAGATTAAACAAGTGTATAATCATCTTCGTTGCCATATACTTTTTTATATGTTTCGGTAGAAAGCTAGGAAGTCAATCTAGTAGAAAAGAAAAGGTGATGTGAACGTCATGGAGGAATTCTTGATAACGTTAGACGCCTACGATGGCGATACGATATATTAATAGATGGAGAAGGAAAAGAGAAGAGAATGATTCGAGGCCATTTATTGTCGAAGAAACGTAAATAATAGTTTCAAAATATGACTCAAACGAGTGTGGTATTTTTGACAATAGGAACAATAAAAGTATCATTCAACATAAAGTCTCCCGATGTATGAGGTGCACCCAGTATTTTAATTTCTATGAAGAAAAAAATGGGAGAATTAAATAATAATAAAAATTCAAGAAATGAAAAGCCAGTTTATTCTAGGTAGAGTAATTATAATTACAATTATAATCCCTTCAAGTGAGAAAATAGTTTTCCATATTTTAATCAAACAACTTTAAGAACTTTTCTTTAATAAAAAACAAATTATTTTTAAAATATTAAACATAATTTCCATTTAAGAAATTAAAAACTCTTGTTAATGTCCATATTTGAATTGGCCTGGGAGGATATTGCTGGCAGCCTTCAAGGGGGAATGAAGCTCTTGTCCGAATTGTCGTTTTATTTTTCTTTTGGGTTGCATTTACATGTTTGGTGCATTCTCGGTTTAGATCTGGTCATCGAAAAAATTATGTTCTTCACAAGCACGACATTTTTGTAAATGCTTTCATCGATTTATCCACGTTTGCATACGCCGGTAAACTATCGGAAATAAAAGTATTTCTTGTAGAATATGATTTTGGATGAAAGAATTAAAAACTCTTGTTAATTGTCACTGCAAGTCTTTCGAGATCTCCCATCAAAAGGTTCTTCCCGCTGAGTTGCTCAATGCCACCGAACACCCACTGCCCTTTGACCTCGGTGATATTTGCAGTAGAAGTTCTTTGTTCCGTCTATTTCAAAGATGATTGAATCACCCTTCCCATCAAACCTTCTATTGCATACTGTGAAATCATTTTAATTTAGATGCAATTATAAGTCCAAAGCGTCTGAAGGTTTATTTTAAACTTAAATTTCAGCTTTAACTTCAATTAGAATTTTTACCATTTTAAAAAATGCATGTGAATCTAATTTAGTCAGAAAAGATGGCATCGTAGCTTAGGTGCCGATTCCGAGGGGTGTTGGGGTCCGGATCCTCCCACTTTTTAGGTAGTGAAAGTCCGCCTTAATGTGGACCCCTTCCCACTTTTTAACAAAAAAAAACATTTTAAAACTCTTTTTTGATACGAGCATAATCGTTAACAATGACATAAAATATAATCTTCATATAATAATACATTGTCAGCATGTGTAGTTATACTGATAGCTGTCTAAAACAAAAGTATTCTTTGCCTACTTAAATACTCATATCGAAATAAAAGTGTATAATGTGGGTTTTTCAAAGTAGGGAATCCTGATCCCAAGACCCCCCCAGAATCGCCGCCCATGCTGGGTAGGATCCCTCCAAGATTTTCAGCAGATTGCCACCACTGCGTCGTAGATACTTTCACAAATTTAAATTAAAAATTGACTACCGTCAAGATGTAATAGAGAACCGCATATTTTAACTTGAAATATTTATTACTTTGAAAAGTAAGAAAATTTTCAACGGTGTCGGATTATTTTTTCTAGCTTGTTAAAACAGAAAATTTCTTGACGTACTATCATTAAAAATGAAAATTTAAAGATAAAGTAGTGAGTCCTAAATTTTAATTATATTCTTAAAACTTAAGAAAATTAAACAAGAAGTTGAGCAGTTGAATTAAAGAAGCATTTAAGAATGACGTTGAAAGTGCCTAATGTGAATTCAGAAACAAATGAAATGTGACTTCCGATTAAGGCTTGAAGAGGGTGTTTAAATTGTAAACTTTAAAAGCAACGTAAACTTTAAAACTCTTTATTCAAATTACCTGTATCATTGGAGAATGCTAGTGCAATTCAAATGAAAAAAAGTAAACATGTTAAAATTGAATACAGTAATTTAATTTTTAAAAAACAAAAAACAAATGACTGAGGAGGGGGGAGAGAAGGCAGTACAAAAACGCAAAAAAGTGGTTTTGATCTTTTGAAAATTTCATGTAAGAAGTGATTTTTATGTACTTTTACTTGGTATGTGTATTTTTGTTATTATATTTCATTGTTTAATAATATATTATTTTCTGGAAGCTCATTTTTGTCTAAAAATATGAATAAATCCTTATAAAAATATTTGTTTCGCTAGGTGGCAGCCTGTAACTTCAATTTTTTCTTACATTGAACTTTATATTAACAATGATGATGATGGGGATAAATGAAAATACTAAATTTAATCACAGGTGATGAAAAAAGTTGATCCTATCTAAGTGAAGTTGTTTAAAAGTTCGCTTCCGAAAGAGAGATAATAACTGCTAGAAGGTTAGAAAGACTACTTAAATTATTTTTTTCAAAACTTATATTTAATTTTTTTACCGTTCATGTCTTCCCTCTCTGTCAGAGGCACAACTGTGACGGTGGCTGTCTTCTTGTGTTTGTATAAAAAAACGTCGATTGTTTACTCGGAATTGATTCCGGAAATACAAAACAGGTAACTGAGGAATAGTTGTTAACGGCAAAGATTTACAAATTTTATAAATTATTAAAAAAATTTCAACACTGGGAGGCTCCCATGGGGGTGGGGACCCATCCCCCCATTTTTGTAGTGAGGGGTTCCGCCATAATTTTCAATAGAACATTTTTAAACTCTTGTTGAGGCGAGAATAATCGTCAACCATGGCATGAAACAGAATTTGAACATGGTAATACATTGTGAGTATATGTAGTTATAGTGATAACTGTCTAAAACAAAACTAATTATTGCTTACTTAAATATTCGTAGAAAAACAGAAGTTATAAAATGTTTTTTAGGTGGAGGGAAGGGGGGTCTGGACCCCAGGAACCCACAGGAACGTCTATGCTGGGTGGGACCCTCACAAGATTTGAAGCAGTTCTCCGCCCCTGGAAGCTTCTATTAAAGGTAAAGTTCTATTCTTTTCCAACTCAGATTTTCCGTTTTAAAATATTTAAAAATAGTTTTTTATCCATATATTTCCCAGAAAGTTACATAACTAATCTATTAATGCAAATATTGTAAAAGTATTTAGAAATACAAGCATATAAAACTCGAATTTTAAACTCTAAAAAAAGCGTTCATAACATAAAATTCAGTGACCCGACTAATACCCGACTCATATTGCGGGGTTCCTGAGTTTTGAACGCTTTACTAATCCTACTAAAAATTGAAACAGTTTTTTTAAACTAGAAACGAACTCTATGCGACTCAAGTAAAGAAGAAAACAAAATAAGCGACTGTAACATAATATAAACATTTTAAAAAAATAATATAAATAAATGACGATCTGATTTTTTTGTGTTTTCAAACACCCTTCACAACCCTCCCAGCATAATAAATAAATATTATAAATCTTATTTTCCCGTGTTTTCAAACACCCTTCATACACCCATTGACATCCCTCCCATCACATCCCTTCACAGCACAGCCACACAGGCAGACGACCGGGAACACAGGCCACTCTCAACGAGGCTCCACTCATCCTGCACCGGGTCGTAGCGCTCGATCGACGATAGCGTCCGATGTGGAGAGTCACCCCCGTCGGAAGCTTCACCGCCGAATAAGTACAAATTGCCCGCCAGACACGCCATGCAAGTGTTGAATCTGCCCTGCTTCAGTTCGCCTACCGTCTCCCATTTGTTCTGCGTTTGTGAAGGCAGGAATGTGGTTTGAACAATACCGTATAGACTATACGGTATTGTCTATGAGTAGTATAAAAGCATTATTATTATTATTATTTATTTATTTTTATAGATAAATATGTTATGGAATACATGATATGAATCATGATGATGGAACACTGATACTTTTTAAAATATACGACTTTAATTAATTGTTGAAAGGGTACCACATCAATTAATCAATGCGTTATAGCGGCTTCAAAACCTGCGATATGGAATACTTCTCGACCAAGGTAAGAGCACTGCCCATGTGGTGCATGCCTCCAGCCACGTAGACATGGTTGTTGAGGCAGGCTATGCCAAAGGCCGCCCTTGCCATTCTGAGAGGGGCAAGTGTTTCGAATGATTCAGTCACTGGGTTGAAGGCCACACACTGCGGCACGCTGACTCCCTGTTCGTTGATGCCTCCTATCAGGTAGACCAGACCTGCCATGCGTGTTTGTGTTTGTTTGTAGGTGTTTGAAGTCTTCGCGGAATTGAGATTAGTTGCTTATATTATGACTTATAAGCAGCGACCACCATGAACAATATGCGGATAAGATGTAATTATAGCCTATCGGAATGTGGGACATGTCATGACACCTTCGTGGTAGACGACTCCTTGGCTGTGGCAGGGAACCACGTCGTCAGGCAGGCACTTGCTCTCCTGCCAGCAGTTGCTCCACGTGTTGAAGACGTCAATCCTTCTTTCGACCGACTCCGATTCGTTTTGTCCTCCGAAGAGATACACCATGTTGGAGACGGCCACAGCACCCGCCTTCCAGCGATGGCACGGCATGAATGAGACCACTTCACTGGAGTCCTTATGCGACTCCCAACACTCGACACTGTCGACCATCAGCAAGCACCTCTCACCGCCAAATATGTACACTCTACGGTCGACCACAGCTACGCAGTGACCAGAACGAGGCTGGTGCAGGCTGATGGAACGGTCGTTTGAGAATTGTTGGAGGGAAGAGTCAAACGATAAGATTGAGTTGAAAGTTTCGTGGTCTGACCACTGTCTCAGCTCGTTGCCTCCTATCACGAACGCAGACGCACCCACTATCTTGCGATGAATCGAACAGACGGATATCAGATCGGCAGACGATTTGATGGAAGACACTTGTCTGCAATGTAGGTGGTCATCCATTACAGTCTTTAAATGAGACTTCATCATCTTGTGAGGACATCGGGATGAAAACTCCTGTAGGAAATCTAGAGAGAGGAGAGGCAGTCTGAGAAGGCTGCAGATTTCCTTGAAGAAGACAAGTCTTGCATTGATGTCATGGCCAATCCACCTCATACACGCCTCAAACAACTGATGATGATTGAATTTTAATTGAAAAATATAAACTTTTAAAAGTAAACAACCTAATACTTATTATTTGTATTAATTAATAACTCATAAATATCTCAATAAATATCAAATTCTCGAGATTGGCAAAACTTTAAAGAGTTACAGGATGCCCTTCTCAGGCATCAGCACCTACTTGCTGTTCAGACTTTATGCATAAGTCGTTTAGTGAAAGACAAAGCTGCAGGGATTCGAAAGGCATTTTAATGAACTCCTCTGAATTGAGCACTTCGCTGAAATTCAAAGTCATGTACAAGATAGCTTCTCTTTCCAAGCACTTGAAAGCAAACTGCCTGGATAATTCAAGGATGCCTATGGTGTGGTAATGCAATTTATTCAGGTGAATTCTATGCTTAAATATTAACGAACCAATAATATTTGTTGGGCAAAACCGGTTTCGTAGGAATTCACAGCATTCATTGACCACTTCAGTGAGACCAAAGAAGTCTGAAGCTCTGAGAATTAACTCCACTGTATCTTCATCCAGCTTGACTTCACCTTGAAACATTAACAATTATTATGTTGGCTCATAATTCTTGCACAAAATTTACTTAATGTGCACTTGAATGGGAGTTTCCATAGCTGATGATTGTTATAGAATCTATAATAGATAAAACAAGTGTTAAGTCACCTGAATATATGAAATTTAACAAACTGTGGAAAACTTCGGTTTCAATATTTCGAATATAAACCAAATTATTTTTTATTTCTGCAAGCCCACATTCAAACATAGATTTGAAATAGAGACAGCTTGAAGATAAGACTATTTTGTGAGCCCCAAACTTAGAGCCATCGTCACATATTAAGTACACGTCATAAAAGCTATTTGCTTGAAACTGTTTGTATAAATTTGAAAAAAAATTAGTTTTGTAAGAGTCCATTTAAATGCTGTACAAATCGATAGAATTAGTATCTAGTTCCACATTTAGAGTTGGAAAGGTAGATAGGGATGGACGTTTGAAACAAGAAAATAATTAATATATTAAGTTATAATTTCTAGCAAAAATTACGACAGAAGTAAGACTTCAAATAGAAATCTCAGAAACATGAGAAATAGAAGAAGAAGAAGAAGAAGAAGAAAAAGAAGTAGTAGTAGTAGTAGTAGTAGTAGTAGTAGTAGTAGAAGTAGTAGTAGTAGTAGTACTAGTAGTAGTTGAAGTAGTAGTAATAGTAGTAGTAGTAGTAGTAG